>APFE030109379.1:0-14791 GCA_000404065.3 Pinus taeda | reverse complement strand
GTTTGGGCGTCTGTGTACCAAACGAAGTACGAACCGGGGAAGACGAAGTACAAGGCATGACAGGTTTGGAAGAATGCGAAGGGAAGCTCTTCCTTACCTTATATAGGTTGAAGCGATGAAAAAGGAGAATCTGCGGATTCGAGAGAAGCTTGCAGTCTTGGAAAAGAATGTTGAAGACGAGCTTCTTCAACTTGGTTGGACAATGGAGCAAGATGAGGTTGCAGATTGTGCAAACAAGGAAGAGGAAGCCGTGATAGTTGAAGATGTTGCAGACATGACCGTGATGGAGGATGAGCTTGAGATTCATCAAGTTGGGCCAGGATCGTGCAGTTTGCAGACATGTATGGATGGGGGTACTCTCATGGAGGAACCTCATGATGATCATGATGATGATCTAAGTACATTTGATGCATGTGTTTCACTTGAGAATTTGGTAGATGGACCGTATGTAGGGAAGGGCAAAGCGAGTTTGCCAATGCTAGGGAGCATCTTACCATGGATGTATATGATGAGACCTTGTATGGAGAAACACAGATTGTTGATTGTTGCAGGACTTATTAGGGTTGTTTGTGATCTTATGGTAGAAGGTACAAAGGCCCGTGACAAGGGTGGAACTAGATGATCGTTGTGGAGGAATGGGTCATGCTTTAGCCACATGGGTAAGTGCCCGGCATGACTCATGGACAGATTGGAGGGCACACACTTGAGTTGCTTGGGTGGACTTCTCATGGCCAAGACCAAGAGATAGTCTCGGTGGACACTTAGGTGGAGGAGCTATGATGGAGAGACTCATGTGATGATGATATGGTTGGGTGACCGAGTTCACTAGACCGAAGATTGCAGCTTGGATAGGGATGACTGATTGTTGTGATGGGTCTACTTGGTTGGACTACATGGCAACTTGGTCATGGACATCAGGTTGGAGACATGAAGCATGGCAGCCTCATGCAGGGACATTGTGCAGGAGCACTTGTAGAGATGTCACTTATGGGCATCCAATGAGGAGGGCCAAGTCAGGGATGTTGTGCAGATGAATTTGCTAGTGTGACATGGAGACTTATTACTTATGAGCCGATGGAGAGGTTGTGCACTTTTGTACAACAAGGACATGGACTTGGATAGAATTGTGAGCAGGCTATAAGGTAAGCAAGGGCTTCACTTGATGCTTGGGGATGTTGTTGAGGACAACAACGACTTCAGGTGGAGGAGGATGTAACGCCTTATAACTAGTACGATGGGCGGACGCCGGGCACCCCGGCGGGCGTGCACGACTGCACGAGGGCAGAGCGCCTCGTAGCTTCGCACAAAATGCCATGATACTCTAACACAATGCTAACATATCTCTGTACATGCTAGGCCCCATGTTTGAACTAGTTGGGTAGCTAGTTGATGTTCTTGTTATAATTGCTATGGATAATGAATGAGTATGGGCTTCATTAGTATAAAGGATAATTGCATAATATTTGGTTGAGAATCACAAACTAAGTAGGAGAAAGTGAATTTAGGCGTAGTCCATGTTCACGTGTATTGTTAAAAAGAAAGTCTTCGATGTTGCCGCACCTCGCCGGCACGGTTGAAAGACCACCGTAGGCTTGGGGGCGTGACAGTTGGTATCAGAGCTGGTGTACCTTGCAAATGAAAGCTGATACACAACTTGACAGTTGGCATCAGAGCCAATATCTGGGTTGATGAAGAAGTGCTGATCCCACCACACTATCGTGAGCAGCATGGAGAGATTGTGGCAGGTGGTCGATGATTATGGACATCTATACTTTGGTATGGACTATCTTGGTGACAGTTGGTCGCTTAGATGAGACATGGTGGAGATGGAGTCCTACATATGTTGCAGGGATGTTTTCCATATGTGGAGGAGTTGACATCATGGATATTGATGCTTGGGGATGTTGTCGAGGATGACAACAACTTTAGGTGGAGGAGGATGTAACACCTTATAGCTAGTGCGGTAGGCGGGCACCGGGCGCCCTGGCGCATGCACGCCGGGTGAGCGTGCATGACCACACGAGGGCAGAGCGCCAGGTAGCTTCGCAAAAAATGCAACGAAAGTCTGAACGATATGCGACGATAGTTTTGTGACACTTGATAAAGTGCGTGGAACGTTGGTGTGTTTATACCCGCTATGGAGCGTGAGCGACAAGGGAAGGCCGACCCATGAAGTTAGGCAAGGACGACTTGCGATGACATTGAAGAGCGGGTGTTAAAGCATGTTTTGAAGGTCGGCTGGGGAGCCACCTCCCATGGAGGCATGCGTATATATACATGGAGATTGGCATTCATTTGGAACAAGTTCGAACAAGGCACATTCACCTCTACGCATAGAGAAGTGCGCAGATTCACTTGCTAAATGCCCATAGCTCATGCGCTCAACTTGGAGAAGGCGCAGAGTTGTTCTTGTGTTGATGGTTGGCAAGGGTGACAGGTGTTAAGTTGGAAACACGCAGTTTGGTGTAGGACTTGGCAAGGGTCTTCTAGGTGACTCGGGTGAGCATCGCCCTTCGTGCAAGAAGTGCACAAGCTTGTAAAAGGCAGGGTTGCCTCTCATTGTGAAATTTGGCTAAGTATTGGCTTGGAGTTGCCAAGCATTACTTGTACATTGTATTATTGGAAAACTGATATAATATACATTGTTTGGTAGACTGTTCTGGAGTCGCCCCTCCCATTTATATGTGCAATTGTTGTCTTCTTTTATAATTGTTGTGGATAATGAATAAGTATGGGTGTTCATTGATATAAAGGTTAATTGCATATTATACTTGGTTGCGAAACACAAACTAAGTACACGTTTGTGAATTAGGCGTAGTCCATGTGCACAAGTATTGTTAAAAAGAAAGTGTTCATTAGTGCCGGACCTCGCCGGCATGGTTGAAAGACCACGGTAGGCTTAGGGGCGTGACACAACCTCTTGGATGTGTGTAAGTAGAAGACATTTCGACCTCATTTGGAGGATATATCAAGCAAGTTAATTTTTTTTGCGTTGAAGAAAGAGAAATACAAACAAGAAACCTGGAAAGAAGAGTGAAGATCTAAGGAAGAAAAGAAAGAGTGTGTGTGTGAGTCTAAAGTTTATTTTTCTACTGTATTTATCTTACACGTGGATACAAGTAAAGAAACCTGGAAGGAAGAGTGAAGATTTAAGGAAGAAAAGAGAGAAAAGGTGTGTGAGTCTAAAGTTTAATTTTCTACCATATTTATCTCACACGTGGGATTTTTTAGAGTTAGTGTAAAGGTAAATAAATCCTGAAGTTATTGTAGGTTTGAAGTTCTATTGTTGGGGGCAGAGAATATAAGATTTGACCTAATTTAGAGAGTTTGGAATATTACTCATACAAATTGACTTTAACTTATTGCAAGATATTTAAAAGAGGGTTGTCTTAGATCTTGTCGGAATTATTGGTGTTGATGGTTGGTTTTTGGAATTCTCACTATGATCTAATTCCATAAGATGAGAATATTTTTTGGGTTATTTCCTTAAAGGGAATTTTCCTTAGATTGCAATATATCTCTTATGTTCATTGTATTGTTTTTATATTCATTATTTATGGTTTTTCTAATTTTTTTATTATCCTACCATAATAAAAATAATAATAAAGAAACACATAATCATAAGAAATTATTAAGTCAGAGTGAAATCAACCCTAATCATTTTCATGTTGATTTCTCAACGTGGTAATGCTAGAAAAAGGTAGCTTGAATATCATTCTTGTTAGAATAAGTGGAATACATTCATCAAAATTACTTTGGAGGACATTATTTGCAGAAAGGCCACAAGGAAGGATATAAGAAATGTCACAATGAAAAAGATTGAAGTATCCCCATTCATCTTGAAGGAAGGCTACTACAGACTTTACTCCTTTCTTCCTTTGCCCTTCAACATAAGCACTCAGCTTCAAACTACAAGAGTTTCACTTTTTAATTTATAACTCCAAAGGTCTTTCGACCTTTAACCTCGGATCCGGCCTTTTTCCACTTGGGTGCCCGGCCTACGCCACGACCACTAGCCAACTCTCTACACTGCTCTAGACACAACATCGCCCTTCCACATCGGCTCTACGAGGGCTTTACACAAATTTTACTTCACACAGTGGTGGCTGGCTATTTAACCCACGCCACTCTGCGATATACACCCTGCCACGCAGCGACTACTCCACACATCTTCACACAACGCAGACTCACGTTCATTCAAAAGATTTAAGTATAGTTCACAAAGCAATGGTGAGAAGCACAAAACAAAATATTTTTCTTCATGTTGACTTATTAACAAAGCACCAGTCCACCCGGTGAGTTCTCATAGATGACAGCACCTCCTCAAACGCAGGCAGGCCCCTAAGCAGATTTGGAACGACTGAACCAAAGGTAAACCGGTCACCCACTACGCAGCGACAAGCCACACCAATCTTCCCCTCGGAAAACTCAACGCTGCTCAACAATTTCACACAGTCATGACTAGACCAGGCCTTCACGTCTCACAACACTCCATTGTAACTGCTACACTCACAGGGGATGCAACATATCGGTGCCTTCATCCACAAGCTTCAGCTCAGTGGGCACTCAGTCGAACGCGACCCAACAAAAGGCTCACTACGCCCATAAACCAGACCTCATTCAGTTGTAGAATGCACCCACAGCTTCACGTTCCAACAACACTGCGCCTCCTCCACATGTGTGGCTCAAAAGGGTTGGCAGCACGTTTCCACAACTAGACGAAAGGATATCAATGCTCCTAATAATAGATCACAAGTCTCGTAAATGTTCTTCGCTCTATCACTCTTTCACGCAGACTCCGACTCTTGACACCACTGAGCCCGCACAACCCAGGCTTATACAAATTGCACAAGCACGGGACCTCGCCACTGCCACTCACGTCCTCGGCCTCCTCCAAGCAGCTCACTTGAGCTCCGATACCAGGACAGAAGACTTTTCACAAGAGCTTATTATTTCACTACTAAATATCATTATTTACAGATACATACAGGAGAATCAATAATGATCTCCGCCTCCTTGAACGTGTCTTGCCAACTCCTGCAGACTCACATTAAACTTGATGACATGGGAACAGTGTGCGGCGCCGTTTGCCGCATTCGTGACTAATGTTCTAACAAACCAGGATGTATGCCAGTTTCATTTTTGGTCTCGGATGAGGCCACTGTGAAATAATTCATTGGGAAGCTGAACAAATTGCTGGCTTTCTCAGAGCAAGTACCTAGCGGGGGATTTTTTTAGTTTGGCAAATCTACAGCATCTGCCATGGACACACTACCTCGTGACCGTTTGCAATAAGGCTGACCTACTCTCGTCGCGAAGGCATGTGAGGAGATGGTGGGAAGACATCTCTTCTCGCCCTGCATGGAAGAAAGTTGTTGAAAAAATTTCCTATCAGTGGTCTAAGGGAAGAAAAAATTCCCTTTAATTGATCTTCTTCCCTTAAACCACTGATAGGGCATGTTTTCTACAACTTTCTTCCATGCGGGGCGAGAAGAGATGTCTTCCCACCATATGCTCACATGTCGCCAAGCTAGAGGAGATGTCTTCCCACCGTATGCTCACATGCCTTGACGACGAGAGTAGGTCACCCTTATTGCAAACGGTTACGAGGTAGTGTGTCCATGGCATATGCTGTACATCTGCCAAACTAAAAAAATCACCTGCTACGTAGTTGCTCTGCTAAAGTCTTTCCTCATAAACATCAGGCATTTTGTTCAGCTTCCCAATGGCGTATTTCACAGTTTCAAAAGTTTTCTATAGTCAGACGTGCCTCATAAATGATACCAATTACTGTGTTTTCTGTGTGAAATGGATTTCTCACCCATACTTGTTTCTATTGACGTATGCATGCGATATTCTATGGCTTTTCTTTTACTGTGCTGGCTGGTTGAAACGTAGTGATGAACTAATTTTCGTAGCGTTGGCAGAACGTTCCCATGGACAAGGGTTTGGAATGGTGTGTATTACACAGTTTTTCGGTATTTCATCCAACTAAGCACAATATAGTACAACACGTTGTAAATTATATATTCATTTAAGGATTACTATGATGGAGAAATTCTAAAAAAAAATTGACTTTCCATTTGTCAACGGTAAAGAATTTAATCTCTTGCCAACAGTTGGCAGTGGCGGTGGCGTTAGAAGTGTTTAGAGATGATAATATTGAGAGCAAGAAACCTTTTTATATGAATTGGAGAGCAAGAAACCTTTTTATATGAATTGGAGTGTATATAAATATGTGTAGGCTGATAGATATCTGGGCACAAATCAAGTGAGAGCATCCTTTTAGTGAAAGGATTGGAACTACAATTATGGCTGGAGACAAGCTGAAGATCAATCAAGGATTGCAGAAAATTAAGAAGACTGTTGGAGTGACGAGTGTTCACCGACAGCCTTCCATTTTTCACTTCTGCCAGGACGAGAGGTTTATTATAGTTGAAAGTAAAGACTTCAAGCAGGTAGTCCAAAAGCTCACAGGCCAGGATGACAATGACAAGCCCAACAGAAAGAACTGCAAAGAGACATCAGTTACGAAGAAGGCAAAAAATGTTTCGGATCTTTCAATTGTTACTGCAGATCCACCCGCACCAAATGAAGTCTCCTCGGCACTGCCGTCAACTTTAGTTGATTCCTTGCCAGGAGCCCAGCCCACCATTTCAAGAGACGAGTATCTCAATAGACAATCTGTTTGATTTTCTCATGGAATATACAAATGATTTCTATCCTGATTTCTTTCCACTGTCAAGGCCAAACCGTACAGATAATCCGTTTGATTATCTGATGGAATATACAAATGATTTCTTTCCACCCCGTACACATGATTTCCTTTTTAAAAACCTGTTTGAAGATTAGCGTTCCTTGTGATTTCATGGTATTAGATAGTTCACCAGAAAAAATAGTTCCATTAGTAAACCTCACTGACGTGCATGCGTGAGATATGCATCAGTACAAAAACAGACCAGAGCAAGAGCGACATCACACTAATAATGCTCTACAAAGCTTCGGCGGACTATCTAATACCATGAAATCACATTCTGGGGTGAAACTTTTATTCTGGGGGGAACATTAATGTGATACTAAATACTACTTAAAAGGACTAACATTAATGTGATACTAAATACTACTTAAAAGGACTATGGCTCTGATCGCTCCCCAGTTATTAAAAGAGATAAAGAGATAAATCAGATACGAGCAAGTTAAACGGACTATGGCTCTAATCCCTCCCCCGTTATTAAAAGAGATAAAGAGATAAATCAGATACGAGCAAGTTCACTCCATGAGAGAGACATTAAGATATGATAGCAACACAAATAATATTGGGAAAATTACAGTGAAAAACATATACTGAGAACATATTTATTCCTCTGTGTTAGAGAGTTATTTTAATAGTCTATATTACATAAGGAAAATATTATGAGCAAAACTTAGATCTAGCTTAACTCTAGATTTACTAAAGATATGCAAAAAGAATTGATCATTCTTGGGGCTTAGTAGATTTCGAGTTAAGATGGATCTAAGCTGGTTTAATTCCAGCTAATTCCTCTCCTTAAATAGTAAGCTGGTTTAATTCCAGCTAATTCCTCTCCTTAAATAGTAAGATGGTTTAATTCTAGCTAATTCCTCTCCTTAGATAGTAAGCTGGTTTAATTCCAGCTAATTCCTCTCCTTAAATAGTAAGATGGTTTAATTCTAGCTAATTCCTCTCCTTAGATAGTAAGCTGGTTTAATTCCAGCTAATTCCTCTCCTTAAATAGCATGTATTCCACGTGAATACCACGGGTCAATACCATGAGT
Organism: Pinus taeda; assembly: GCA_000404065.3. Classification (NCBI taxonomy): domain Eukaryota; kingdom Viridiplantae; phylum Streptophyta; class Pinopsida; order Pinales; family Pinaceae; genus Pinus; species Pinus taeda. The sequence continues at coordinate 6,997 of APFE030109379.1, read as the reverse complement.
TTTCATAAACCTGAAGATCGCAAACCAACAGTGACTTGACCAAATCATGTTCACCTCCACTTCCGATCAAAAATTAATAAAATAAAGAAAATATGATAACATTTTTATTTTAACAGAGTTAATTTTTAATTTATTTTATTTTGACCAAATTAATGTCTACGACATAACATTACAACATCTCTACCATAGTGCTTCCTACCCCCTTGAACTTCATTTGGGGGATTAACTTGGTCCATCTTTATTTATGTCCAGCCTAGGTAATACATAGGTAACTAATAACTATATCCCCTCTTTTCTAGGAGATTGATTTATTCTATCACCAAGTCAATTGTAAGTTAATCCTCCTAACAATTACCCCTTTGAAAACTAATAACTATATCCCCTCTTTTCTAGGAGATTGATTTATTCTATCACCAAGTTAATTGTAAGTTAATACTCCTAACAATTACCCCTTTGAACTTCATTAAGGGAGATTAACATGGTTCATCTTTGTTGAAGTTCACATAAATTTTTTACTTTAAAATAGAGTTATTTTTATTTTATTTTATTTTATTTTGACTGAGTTAATTGACATCTGTACCATAGTGGCTCTAGAAGTAATAACTAACTACCCGTTGAACTTCATTTGGGTGGATTAAGTTGGTACATTTTGTTGAAGTCCACATAAAAACGTTAATTGGCTCTATCACCAAGTCAATTATATGCTAACACTCCTAACAATTACCCCTTAAACTTCACTAGGGGAGATTAACTTGGTCCATCTTTCTTGAAGTCCACATAAAATGATATAAACTCATATGTATTGTTAGTTTAATATTATGTTTTTCAATCCTTTGATTTTTGTAAAATCGATCAAATGCAAACATTTTAAGTTTATATTAAATTTTTAAGTATTAAGGGTATGAGAATGTATATTTCAATTATTATAAATATATTTTATAATAGTTATTTTTACCAAATCAATTTATAATATTTTATTTCTAATAAAAAATAAAATATAAATTTAATTTTACATTGAAAAATGGACCACTCAGACCTTCAGTATAGTTAGATTTTTCCCATAAAATTTCGAATTCATATGTTTTTTCACCAAAAAATGCATTAACAATAAAGAGTAAGCGTTATAAACAAAAAATAATAAATTATAAACAAAATATTACACTATTACTCATTCTAAATAATATATATGTCGAATTATATCATATTAAATTAAAAGCGAAACATTATTAAAATAATTAATTAATTTTTTATACATCATTTAAAATTTATATATCAATATCTTCGAGCTGGGGTGAAGAACGCGGAAAGTATGTCAGAGGACGGTGGGCAGGTGGTACAGTGCATGTCCTTTAGCGAGCCAAATCGAGTAAGTGGTATTGTCCACTCAGAGCAATCTAGGAGTCACTTGGTTATAGATTCTGCCTCTGCAACGTTTATTTAAGAAGGATTTTATTCATGTTTCTTGTAGGAGCAATCGCATTCGAGAAGACCTCGGGTGGTTGGAGAGTAGCTGCAAAATTTTCCCTGGATCTCTTAGCACATTTACTCTCTTCTCACAACCAGGGCTTCTTATCTATACTCGAGAAAATATGGGCAGTGCTTCAAAGCTCAGCTTGGTGAAAAATCAGAGTAAGAGTTTGATTCGGACTCTGCAGGAACTTTGATAACACAGAAATAAAAAACTATTGTTTAATTTGGGAAAAAGTCAGACAAGGGAAAAACTTGGTTGACATGCAAGCATTTGTGTTTCAGATTCACTGCTAGGATGTCAGATTCATGGGCATTGATTCTTGCTCACCAGCAAGTCAGTTCAGCTGGTTTTCTGTGGATCCGAGTTTTACTTGTGTGTCTAAGTCAAACTCGATGAGTTTTGTAACATTGCATATTGGTTTATAATACAACCAAGTGCCAATGGGTCATTGGTATACTAGTGAGGCAGACTGTGTGTTAACCTATCTACTAGTGTTACATTCTTGCTGTGGTTTGTTCCACCCATACGGCATGGGTTTCAAAATTATGAGGTTGGGTGCAAGACCGAGTGATTTTGTTGGAATAGCTATAACTTAGACTCGGTTAAAATGTGGTGGAGTTCGTCTGCAAATGTTTTTTTTGAAGCACTTTGTTAAGTTATGTGTCAGTGAGGGGTCAGTGAGGGTCAATATTTCATTTCCTTACCTTCAACACCTTCAAATTTGAAGAAACATACAAGCACAACAGCAAAAATCTTCATTTGCATGTATGCAAAGTCCTTCCCAAAACAAATGCGAGGCTGAGCATGTAAGTCAAGCAAGAGACCTTATCTATTTCAAGAAATTATCATAGGTAATTTTTCAAAAGATTAAGCATCAAGGTGAGGGCACTTACCTGAAATGCAGCGAATTTGAATGGTGACAGGGACTTAGAAACTCCATTCTCATTCCATATCTTAGGCCTAAACTCCTTTGCATCACTGCCCCATAGGTATGTCATTCTTCCCATTGAGTAAGGTACAAACCAATACTAACTAATGACTGTCAATTATCACAACACTGGTTTAGAGGTTGCCTTGGAGTGTATAGCGTAAAACCCATTTGCCACCGCCTCCTTCAGAAGAATCAATCACAACACAAATAATAGAGCAAATCAATTGACACAAATGACTATAGAGGAAAAGTTTTTTAAGGTGTTGAACCACACCTCGTAAGATTAGTACTTGGCAAACATGGCTTTTACCGGTATCAGAATTGACCAAAGCTCTGGTTAGAAACTCATTGGCAGTAGAACCCACTTCCTTAACTCTCCACAACATATTCTCTGATTGCCCTTCTTTGTACCAGAAAGCCAGAGGACCATCCACGAACCAGCCGGGTAGTATAAGGTTGACTAATACTTCTCTGAACCTTGGTACTATTGAAGTGGAAATGCTGTATTCAAAAACGTATATGATCCGTAGTCCCTTCTTTGAGCCATGTGATTATCCAAGGCATCTGAAGTCATGAATCTAATGCCTCTGCTTTCATTATTTTCGGACATGGAAGATTTAATCAACAACTTTGCCTAGTAACCATTTACTGAATTCCAGAAAGTGACTTCCTTACACAAAACTTTTAAACCTAATCTTTTAGATTTGAATGAATTTCAGTACATTTTACACACATTGGAAAAGATATTCATCCATATGCATTCTTAAAATCTCAAATCTGTTTTACAATTTTTACAGAGAAGATATGTACCAATTTCTTAGTTTACCCAAACTAGGTCCAGAAGAATACCATATTACCATCTCCCAAAAGATTTTATACCCAAAGTTCCTGCTACTGCGCTGCCTCATAGAATGCACACTGTCTCCAAAGCATAAGAGTCTTGGTTCTCTTTGACAATGAAATCTATCCAAATATTTAATGAAAGACTTCCATACCCAAACTAATAACAATAGCTTCCATTTTCACAGCCTCAGAAAGACAGCAGAGAGGTTTTTTTAATGCCTAGTGAATGTGGTATTGCCCTCAACAGTGATAAAGGCTCCCACAATATCAAACATTGCTCAATTAGTAAACAAAAAGAAAGGAAAAATCACTGAAACAGTAAACAAATTTTCTGGCACTTCACTCATCATCATCCCTCATCAGGGATGAAAAGAAAGCATAAATGATTTATTGAGATTGAGAAACAGTGATTGATACCATTGACAAATTTTATTTCTGCAGTGTTGCAATCTCTCTGGTACTGTTTTATTTATGCACTGTTGCAATCTCGCAATCTCTCTGGTACTGTTTTATTTATGCATTGTTGCAATCTCTCTGGTACTGTTTTATTTATGCACTGTTGCAATCCATCTCGTACAGTTTCATTTCTTTCACGTTAAGATTTAGTTGTTAACTCTCTTGTACAATTTCATTTATTTATTTTTAAGATTTTGTATTGGTACAGTTTCATTTTTGTTTTGTTAGGCTCAGATTTTGTTTCACTGGAAACATTTTGTCTCATGTTAATAGTTTGGGAACAGATTTTGTTTTATGTCAGTATTTTGGAATATTAAAATGAATAAATATATTATAATTGACTCAATATAATATATCATGCTTTCTTTCTCCTGAAAAAAAATATATTATCATAAAAATTTTATATTTAGTTTTTAATTTAAGGATTTAATATATAATTCATAACTTGAATTCCTTGCATTTTCATGAGGGATTTCTCCTTACACAGATATTTGGGATTCTCCTGATTCAGAGAATTCAGCCGCTACTTCTGAGATGACAATTTTATCAAAGAGAATGCTTTCGGTGTTCACAAAAAGCATTTCATTTCTTTTTCGACAGATGTTTTTAGCTGGAAAAATTTAAATCATTTAGGGAAAGCTAGTAACAGATCCTTCAGTGTGGAATATCGATGCAGAGTAGGCCACCGAAGGGTAAGGTTTTTGATTTTATATTTGAAGGGATGTTAAAAATAGTAAACGAAATATGACTTTGGGTTGATTCGAATGGTTATTTGTGATGAGTCATATTATGATTTACATCTTCAAGAAATACTTCGTATCTTTTTTCAAGAAATACTCTGTATCCTTTTTCTAATTATTTTGGCTATGGCATCACATGGGCCATGTTGTGGTTACTCTCAGATGCCCTGTCATTGCGTTTCAGTGGTTGTTCTCTCTAATCTCGATGTGATTAATTGGTTGAAAAGGCAAAGATCAGCTGTGGGCAGCTTCTTGGCTATTCACAAGTTCATCTGATCTTAGTACTTTTATATCAATACAAATATGAGGTCTCTGTTTGCTTTTAAAAACAAGAAATTGTTATGGTGCAACCAATGACTATATGGTATCGTTTGTTGCTTGCAGTCCTGCCTATTGTGCTAGACATCACGAACACTCCAGATGATTCTCAAGTTATTTTAAAGGTACGCTATCTCATAAAAAATATTGTCCAGTGCTTATGACAGTAGGTGGTAACATAAGTCTTGTCATAGATGTTCAATCCATCTTTAAGAATTATGATGAATATAATCCAATCTTGCAGCATCCAGACCTATGGATAGTTATGTTTGGTTCGACAGTAGATTTTAATATATGTTTTTTTTATGGAAACAGGGAATTTCCACAAACCGTATTCTTAATTTATGTAGATTATTAGCTATGAATGTGGGGACATGCCGTCTGACTAACTATTCTTTATCCCATGAGGTAAGAAAATTAGTAGTTAAGAAGCTCATTAACTAATGGGGTTGTTTGATATGCTAGTGGATTGCAATTGACTGGTTCTGTTCAAGATATCAAATTCTAAAATATTCCCATAATTTATTATCAAATTAATTTCGATTCCATAACCCTAACATGTAATTGTGTTTTTTCATATAAATTCCCATCAAATTACTTCAATCCTATGAACTTAAATATGTTTTTTCATATTATGGTGATTGGAAATTGCAGGAAGAAGAAGATTGTTGTGAGGAAGCAGCAACGGAGGAGGTTGGAGGGTGGAAAGAAAGCTCCTATTGACCATTCCTTTCAATTGTTATGTTCAGTAGGTAACATAACATAGAAAACCTTCAAAGAAATCGAATGTACTGTCGCATCAAACGCAAGAAATTCTGAAATAGTGTTTATTGGGAGTATATCACTCTGAAATAATGTTTATTGGGAATATATCTGCATCTTTCCTCGCCTATGACTCTTTTAGTGTCGCATCTAACACATAAAATTTGAAATAGTGTACCCACATCGTCCCTGGACTAAGACTCTTTTTGTGTGGTTTGATGTTTATTTTTTCTACCAATCATTGAAACTCTTCATGGAAACGTTGTGATTTCTCTAGAGACTATACAGAATGGATTTCCGCACTTTATGCCTTACGGCGTTTTCTTTGCAACATCTAGTGGTGCAAATGCTAGTTAATTAATTTTTTATACATCATTTAAAATTCATATATCAATATCTCCGAGCTGGGGTGAAGAACGCAGAAAATACGTCAGAGGACGGTGGGCAAGTGGTACAGTGCATGTCCTTTAGCGAGCCAAATCAAGTAAGTGGCGTTGTCCATTCAGAGCAATCTAGGAGTCACTTGGTTATAGATTCTGCCTCTGCAACGTTTTATATTTTATTTGGTTCCAGCATATGGGAAGTTAATATGTTGTATTCCATTTGGTTCCAGCATATGGGAAGTTAATATGTTGTAGTTTAATTAATAGGAGGAATTACCTAAAAAGTTATGGAAATTTCGTTTATATTTAGAGAAAATCCGGCAAAGATTTTTGTAAATCAAAGTTATAGTTGTTAAACTTCAAAATTTTAAGTGTCCTAGACATTTTTGATGGTGCTGAATCCATTTCCACCATCAAAAACATGATTTAAACACTGCCTCTACAAGATTTTTTGAAATTTTTTTGCCCGAGTTACACCCACTTTGGCCGTCCTAGCAATTCCTCGGCTTAGTTAGAGGAAGCCTTTACTAGTACTGTGTTTATTTATTGGTAATTTTTTTGGGGGAATGCTTTACAATTTGATAGATTCAAAAATAAGATAGATATCTCTTAAATTTTGATATATATATATAAATGGTATTTGGTATTTTTTTAATATATTTTATTTATAATTTATTTTTTAATAAAAAATAATATTATTATTTAAATTACAAAATATAAAAACGTTAATATAAATATTAAATTTTATATATGTTTAATAAATAATATAAATTTTAATATCATCATTTTAATTTCTATAATGAGGTAAAAGCACATTATAAAATATTTGAACAAGAATTTTTAAGTTATCCAAAAATAAGCGAATGTTATAATTTCTTATTGATCTCATTGTAAAATGATGATGATGCTGGTGGTTAACATCCACTGAGACCAAATTTTGGTCTATCAGACCTAAAGAAACAAATTATTTAGTTTGATTTAAGATTTTATTTCTATGCTCAAAAAGCTTGGAGAGAGGCCTCTCGAGTTCACTGTAATTTTGACAACATAAAAGGCTAGGAAGGTCAGTATTGCAACAAAGATTTTGAAATGA
>APFE030109366.1:8729-42818 GCA_000404065.3 Pinus taeda | reverse complement strand
CTTCACCTCATGTAAAGCTTAGATCACCCAACACTATGAAATTACACCAGAAAACCAACAACACTTCTCTATAAGATAAAAAATTCCAGCCTCTGGATCTCTGTGATGAGGGATCCATATATAGATGATTATAGGGAGGTGAGTCATCTTCTGGGGTCTTGATTAGTGTCCTCTCTCTGATGTTCCTGCTTACACTTGGAGAATGATGATCTCTTACTCATCCCTGGTCGAAAATAGAGAGGCAAGTGTCAGAGGGGAAGCTTCTGGAAGATTCCATGATCTTCCACCTCGCATTTTTGTCCCTACCATTTGTCCATTCCCGACCATTGCACCCTACAGAGGAGAAAATCAGTATGCATCGTACCTTGTACATTGGGAAAGTGATATGCATCGCACCCTCTGCATTGAGCTTTCAGTATGGTCCAGCTTTGACCATTTATGAGCATTTTTCAGTGGAGAACTTCTGGGAGATGATATAATTAGTTGACCTTGTTCCTTTAGGCAGTGAAGCAACACTTTTAGGGACTTAGGAGCCCTCATTTTATGGACATTTATGATTGGGGTTGAAGTGCCCAAAAATTTCTATAACACTACCCAGATTGGGGATTATGAGATGGATCAGGTTATTTTGGATTTGGGTTCAGATGTGAATGTCCTACCTAAACATACATGGGAACGCATAGGTAGGCCCGCACTACAATGGTCCCCTATCCAATTATGGATGGCGAACCAAAAAAGATCCTACCTATGGGGAGACTGCATGGAGTCATAGTGGATATTGAAGGTGCCAGCACACAGACCGATTTTGAGGTAATAGAAATTGTGGATGATAGTAATCCTTATCCCAAGTTATTAGGGATAGACTGGCCCATGGACATGAAAGGGTTCATTAACTTGAAAAGACGAAAAATGATTTTCGAGAAAAAGTCCCTCCGCGTAGTGGTCCCACTGGATCCAGTTAAAGGGCGCGCTACACCGAGCCTGTGCACGATGAGGACAATGAAGAGGAATTGGACCGCATCTACCAGATCACAGTACTAGATTAGGATCAGGTGAACTTGACAGTGGACAGGAGAATCTCATGGGAACGTGATAGTTCATGCACATCGGACTCCAATGAAGAGATCGAGCGATGGTAGAACCAATTACATGAGGTCACAATGCTAAATTGTAATAGGATGGTTAGATCATTACGCCACATAAAAATAGAAGCAAAGGATTTACTCACAGACATAACACACAGGGAGGAACTGGTAGACCGCTGCGAAACGGCAAGTCTGGAGTAGAAGTAGCCAGGCACGCATCCAGGGTCACTAGGCGAATCAATGGCATAAGGATGGAGGACATGCCAACAGAGTGGAAGAATGTGGTGTGAACGTAAAAGGTAGGTGCACGTATGTGTTGGAGGACAATGTGGGGGGAGCGGCTGTCGGTGACATAGGATAGAGGTGTATAGGGTGCACGCGCCGAACTAGAAAAGAATCAAGAATCTGAAGGTACCACATCGAGGTAGTCTACCATCTGATTGTGACAAAGCCAGTAAAAAACCAGGGGGAGTAGGACCAACGTCCGTTTGATATGACCACCCAATAAGAATATGTGGATATCAGGGGTTCGATGGGCCTCTAAACTCAATAGCAAAAGGAGAGGGATGAAGGTAATAAAAGTAACTCCTCAAACCGCAAAACCTGCAGTTCATGAGGTCCTGGGCAAATAAATTTGGCGGTTGCAGGAAGCTATTTAGCGTGGCACCAGCAAGCTTCACACAATCGAGGAAGAATGGGCATGACTGAGGAGGAAAAGCGCAATGTTGGAGGAAGATATCAGCAAAATCAAAGCCGATGTCAGTATGAATCTGCAAATAAGGGAACCAGGCTTGAAACGAGCAGTGGCCCTACTATCATGGCTGTGACCACACCAACGAAGAAGTGTACCATCTACAGCAACACCCGATGGGATAATGGAGACAAAGGAATGCGAATGGTGCCCACAGCCTGGGCTAGCAGGGATGGGGAAATCTCAGCCCTGGGGTACGACCACCTGACTAGCTGTGAAACGCACAGTCTCAATGCCCCAAGTAGCTGAAAGGAGGCACAGACTATAAACTAGTTTACAGGATAATTGTCGTAGGGTAGCCAATTTCCTAGCATTGAGAACACCCTACCTGAAGCAATGTGGTTTACTTCGTTCTAGGCTATGAAGGTACTAGAGTTAGTTGTCCCAGCGAAACTTCCACTAACTAATAAGATCCATCACATGGCGGCAGGATTCTGTACGGTCCAAGAGGAGGCCGCGAGAGCTCAGTGGGATTTAAATTTGCAGATTGTGGAGCTATAGCTGCAGGCACAAACACCCACACCCCTGGATGTTCGCGAACAGCGACGCAGTGAAATTCAAGTAGGATTGGCAGTCATGAAGTGCATGGTCCAAGATTGCTCAAGATTGTTGGATGAGTCCTTCCTTATGCTCACATCCCTATAGGACGAACCAACACTACAATAGGTAGAAGCTGAAGCACGAGAGTTACAGTAGGCGTATGACAAAGTCTAGGGGACTGTGCAAATGGTCGCTATAACACAACAACTAGCCAAAATGAGGGAGGTCCAAGGCCTCAAGGCACAAGTTGACACTGCTTGGCATAGGGAGGCAGTACTTAAAGAACCCTTCCAGCCTTGGCTAGATGAAGCCTTCGCAATTTCTACCAACATCGAGGGAAAGTTAGAACACATGCAGGAAACATCGGAACTCATGCAAGCAACAGAATCTGATGAGGATGCATCAGTGGCTCGCGTGGAATGGATAAAGCAGGTGGTGAAAGATTTTGTTGCGAGGATAAGTGAAGCCTAGAATTTGTTGAATGATCTCCGCGCGAATATTGCTACACCAGGCGAGTGACTCGAGACGAGTCACATTGATTGTGTTGGGGGCCTATTGGGTAGTGGAGGGCCCGCGTAATGGTTTTGGGGCTCAAAGCCCACATTTTTGGGTGAAAGTATGGTAAAGACTTGGCAAAGTGCGCGGAGCGTGAATTGTAATGATTCAAGTCAAAGGTTTGTCCACTCAATAATAATGTAAAAAAATAGGAAGTGAGTCAACCTACCCATCATTTGCAAGCCATGGGAATGTATAAATAGAGCAAGGAACTATGGCTAGAAGGCAGTTTTTGGAAAGTCTTGTTTTTGTATCTTGATGTTTATGGGTTTGTGAAGGCAATATTCTCTACATCTGTAAGTCTGAGTCAAGGGTATTGGTAGATAGATAGAGGCTATGCAACTATGTGTGTAGATGCCTGGTAGAGTCCGCAGCTATGTGCGCAGGCCCCTGAAACTGAGTGCGTAGGGTGTATTTGGTTGTAGTGACAAAAGATATTAATAAAGATAAGTTGTTTACTGAGACATCGTAGATCTATTGCGTTCTGGTTTATGCATATGTTATATCTCCTTATAATTTCACGCACTGGATTTTAGTGTTAAATGTTTGCTTAAAGACTATAACAAGAAGATCAGATCTATAATAATTTCCTTAATAAGAAAGTACACCTGCAGTCCGATAGTAGTACAATAGTGGTGTGAGGCCACAGAAAGGTTCACGGCCCCCTCTAGACCACATCAAGACATCCCAAGGGTGCGGAAACCTGGTTCCAACACCCTCCCCTACTACCTTGGGTGAGACCTTAGTCCGCGCTCTACGGGCTATTGCCGAAAGGGCCGGTAGCTGTGGGATTTGTTTGGTTAAAAACTCTTCTGAACCTCGGGTAGGGCCCAATAAGCCAACAAATGATGAATTCTCAAGAAAGACATGGATATATTATTTGAAGCATAAAGATGAAGCCTTCAAAATCTTCAAGGAGTTCAAAGCTTTGATCAAAAATCAAATTGGGAAGAAAATCAAAATATTCAGGTTCGACAATGGTGGAGAGTACATATAAAAGGATTTAATTGACTTTTGCAAAAAAGAAGGAATCAAGAAAGAGAAAATTGTTCCCTATAGTCCCAAAGAAAATGGAGTGGTCGAAAGAAATAATAGGTCCATTATAGATGTTGTATGTGCCATGCTCCATGACCAAAAGTTTCCAAAGTTCCTTTGGGTAGAAGCAACAAATGTTCTCATATATGTTCAAAATAGGGTACCCCATCAAGAATTGGACAAGAAGGTCCCTAAAGAAGTGTTCACAGGTGTCAATCCTGATGCTAGCCATATTCATATATTTGGTTGCCTTGTATACTTTCATGTTCCAAAGGAAAAAATAAATAAGTTTCAAGCCTCCAGAAGAAAAGGTATGTTTGTTAGATATTGTGACAATTATAAAGCATTTAGAGTATATATTATTGGTCGAAGGAAGGTTTAAATTAGTAGGGATGTTAGATTCGATGAAGATGCTTCCCTTGGAAAAGAAAGGGACCTTCTCCGCCTCCTCCTCCTAAAAAGAATGATGATATGGAATTTTTGATGGTCCTTCCATGCTCAAATCTGATCATATTATTGATGATCCCATGGAGCCCATGGATCCCTTAGATAATCCTCCATGTGATCCTCCCACCAAGAAGAGGCCACCTTGGCTTCGATACACATTATAGGATGATGAAATATGAGTTCCTATTTGAAGATCATTTAGAGAAAGGAAGAAGCCATGCAAGTACCAAGGATGTTATGAAGCCATGAGTACTATGATTCAAGTTGAACCCCCCACATTTGAAGAATTCATAAAAGAAAAATTTTGTAAATATTATATGGATGAAGAATATGAATCAATCATGAAGAATGATGTATGGGATGTTGTGCCGAGACCAAAAGGGAAATTTATGGTGACTTCAAAGTGGTTATTCAAGATCAAGCATGGAATTGATGGTAGCTTTGAAAAATACAAGGCAAGGTTCTTGGCTCAAGGATTCTCATAAAATGTTAAAATAGGGAGAAAATTATGATGATATATTCGCACCTGTGGCTTGATATATAACGATCCATTTTATAGTTTCCCTTGCCACAAGTAAAGGATGGACACTTCATTATATGGATGTAAATATTGCATTCCTCCATGACATATTACAAGAAGAAGTGTATGTTGAGCAACCACATGGATTTGAGGTAAAGGGTATAAAGGCACATGTTTGTAGGCTAAATAAGGCATCGTATGGTTTGAAGCAAGCCCCCAGAGCATGGTACGCCCATATAGACAGTTATGTGGTGAAGTTGGGATTCACAAGAAGAAATTTCTATCCCAAACTATACGTCAAGATAGTCCAAGGTATGCCACTGATTTTGGTTTTATATGTTGATGATCTATTCTTGACATGTAGTGAGACCTTGATGATTGAGCATAAGAGGTGGCTCACTTCTAAATTTGAGATGAAGGACCTTGGACTCATGCACTAATTTCTAGGCCTTGAGGTATGGAAAAGGCCCAATGATATTTTCCTTTCATAAGGAAAATATGTTGTGAAGTTGTTTGAAATATTTGAAATAACATAATGCAAGTCTCTTCCCACACCAATGGAAATGAACTTCAAAAAATTATGTAGAGAAGTTGCAAGGACCCGATTTAGCAAATACATATTAATATAAAAAATTGATTGGGGCTCTGATGTTCCCAGTGAACACCCATCGATACAAATGCTATGTAATGAACACATTGATTCAGTTCATGATCAAGCCTCTACATGCCCATTAGATCATTTCCAAACACATTTTGAGATATTTCCATGGGATGATCACACTTGGTCTGATATATTCTGCAAAAGATGTTAGACTTTATGGATACATTGATGTTGACTAGGAAAGAAATGTTATTGACAGGAAAAGTAGGTTTGGATGTTTTTTTAGCCTTGGATATGCCATGATATATTGGATGAGCATGAAGCATAAGTCTGTAGCATTGATTACCAGTGAGGCATGGTATATTATCGCTAGCATGGCTAAATGCGAAGCAGTTTGGTTGAGAAATATCTTTGGAGAGCTATTTGAGAAGGTCTTACATACTACAGGGATATATTGTGGCAATAAGAGTGGGATCCATCTATCATAGAATCTCGTATTTCATGACAATTCCAAGCACGTAGAGATTTGATATCACTTTTGAGACATGGTGAAGAGATGAGTAGTTAGACTCCATCACATATTGACAGATGAGTATATTTAAGATATTCATACCAAGGATTTACTAGAAGGGGATTTATTGGTCTTTGTAGTGTCTCTTGGATTGATGGATGTGACCCCTCCTAATAAGGTTCATCCATAATCAAGCACATTGAGCCATCTCTTCCCCCCTCTTTGAGCTTCTAGGGTGTGGAATTGAGATAGAGGGCTCCTGGAGTTGAGGGATCTCTATAAAATAGGGTATCACCCCTATTTTTTACCAATAGGGTTGGCGTACTAGCTCTCATATCTTGGTATTTGTAGAGTATAGCCCAACTGTCATTATACCCACAATTTGGGCTTGTTGATATTTTCCCTCCCTGTCTGGCTAACGGGCAAAGGAGGCTTAGGCGCCTATGATCATTACCTTTTGGTATGTCAGGTATCTCACCCAAGCTTGGATTATGATGTAGGTGTTCTATCACATGACTCTTGACCAGCATTGTTGGGAAGATCGATAGGGTTGGCTTATTTGGGCTTGACCCAGGTTCGGAAGAATTATTTAGCCAAAAAAATCCCGCAGCTACCGGCCCTTTCGGCAATAGCCCACGAAGCGCAGACTGAAGTCTCACCTGAGGTAGTAGGGGAGGGTTTTGGAACCAGGTTTCTGCACCTTGGGGATGTCTTGGATGTGAGATGGGGCTTGTGCATTGTTCCTCAGCCTCACGCTATGCCATATCTGCACAGATCAAAATACCCTTATCACGCTTATTATAGATTAAATCACTTATTACTGGTTTGATATAGTTAAAATGGTCTTTAAGAAAACATTTATTACTTTTGGTTACTTCATGCATCAAGATTAACCCAATTCACATGTGTTCAACCGTAGCAAATGCAGAGATCATAATAGTTCATTTATCATAAAAGAATAAAGTCGCAATCAACACAGAATTTAGAATAAACTTATCCTTATTATTAATCTTCAACAATACATCCAGATCCACCCTGCGCACTTAGCCGCAGGGGTCCGCGCACATAGCTGTAGACTTTCCAGGCCTCTGTGCACATAGCTACAGAGCCTCTACCTTCTACCCTACTCCCTTGACTTAGACTTACAACTTCTCTTAGACTATTCACCCATTACATCATAGAATCAAAAATCCAAAACTGAACTGCCTTTCCCTCATAGAACCTCACTCTATTTATACTTTCCCTTGGCCCACGATCCCACCACGAGGTGACTCTATTACTATTTCTTTACAATATTTTCGGATGGACTACCCTTTGAATCAACCTCCTATAGCTCATGCTCTGCACTTTTCGCGGAGTCTTTTACACTAATATTTCCCAAAATTCCGGGCTTCGCACCCCATACTCATTCCGCGGGGCTTTCGCTACCCAAAAGTCCCCCAACACAATCATTGTGACTCGTCCCGAGTCATAGAGTTGGTGCATCCATCTTTGCGTGTAGATCAATCGACAACTTTCGTGCATCGCTGGTACTAGTAGCAAATTCTTCCATCATGGATGCACTACATCCGTTCCACTTGTGGTACCGATATTTCTACCCCTATCTTGGCTGTCTCCATCCTAGCACATTCGGCCTTCATGTGTTGTACCTTATGCTCTATGGTGGTTGAAACTGCAAATGGCTCGTCCAACCATGGCTAGATACGAGCTTTCACCACGGCTTCCTTATGTCTCGCGGCTTCTGCTTAGATTTTCATGTCTTGAACCTCCCTCATCTTAGCCAACTGTTGCAAGATAGCAATGGTCTGCACTATTCCCTAGAGCTGATCATAGGCGTGTTGAATTTCTCGGGTCCCTGCTTCCAACCTATGGAGTGTGGGATCTTCCTGAAGGATAGTCAGCATATCAATCGACTGAGTTAGAAACTCGGTACACTCTTCAAGTGACCGTGCAAGCATTGCCTGCCCCATATCAATAATGTTCTTGTGATGTACTACGACCTCTAGGGGCATTGGTGGTGGGACCTGTAATTTCAACTTGACGATCTATGCCGTGAGTTCGAGTTGCATCTATGCGGCCTCCTCTTTTGTCCTTCGAAACTCTGTAGCCAATGTACGAATCTATGATTTATCAGGAAAGTCCCTTGAAATATCTAATGCTTGAGCACTCAAACAGGCTTTGACTACTACCTTTTCCAGATGTTGTTTTTGTGTGACTGCTTCATCGCGTTGGAGCCATAGCTGTTCAATATTAAGTTTCTGCTCTTGGAGTATTTGGTCAACACAGTCGGCCCTTGCATGAAGTTCAATTGTGATGTTGTCGTGGAGTTGTTGCAAACTATCACGTGGGAGTGCAGCCACGTTTAGTCCCAATCTAGTAAGGTGTTCTAGTATTGCTCGTTCTTCTGGTTGGTTGGTGACCAATGTGCCTGCCAGGATCGGAGTAGACTGAGCAACCTGGGCTCTAAGCAATGGTTTTGTAGCTGTCATACCAAAGGCTTCTGAAGAAACGCTAGGCCCTACCTGTGCAATTCTTGATCCCAATTCGCGTAACTGTGTCTGAAGCCCACCCCAACACAATGTGCTGCTCTGACATAGCCTCATCGACTGCCTCCTGAGTAGCTTCGTGAATGATGTTTTCGATGTCATTTAGATTACCCTCCGTTAGGGTGGTAACTTCACTATTGATCTTAGATTCTTTTGCTTTCTTTCGTGCCTTCGGTCACTCAGGTGTGGCTGAGCACTTTAGTGGGGTACCCATAGTACTAGATGGCATATCCATTGCGGCTGGCTGAGCGGTTTCCTTCTTGGTGCCTTTTTCCATTACTGATGTTTGCGCGCATGGTATTGGTTTTCCCGTTGCTACAAGTTTCACCTCTCATGCTACCTTAAACTCTTCAGCATACTATTCATTCCTCTTTTGTTGTGTGGCGTGCTTGGCTACCTCTTTTTTTCTTTGAATAGTAGCCTCATCTTGTTTCACTGCCAGGGGTCCTCACCAAGCTGTGGGCCAAGCCTCGATAATCTTGTGAACAATGTAATTAGTCACAATGAACCGGAGAGGGGTCCATGTCTGGGATAGGTCCTTCCGTGCCCGGATGTAGATGTGATGCATATCTGCTTTGAATTCTGCAGTGTGCTTCATACTTTCATAAACTTCATTTGTTAAGTGTGGTAATGCATTGATCCACTGATGCAAATTCGTTTCCATCAATACCCAAAAGATCTTAATCCCATAAATTCTATTTGAATCCTTGGTCACCCAGAGGGATGCATACTGCGCGGCTTCCGACCATTCTGGGGTTAAAACAGGAAACTAGCTATCTTCAGGCAACTCAGTAGCGACCAGCATGAGGGATAGTAGCATCCACGCATAATAGAACGGCTTGCCTTCTTCCTAGACTTCACAACAATTGGCTAAAAATTATTCACAAAGAAACTGCGACCAATTGAATCATACACTAGCAGCACATTCTTCAACCAGCGCGATAACTACAGCTCAGAGCTCAGAGCTCTGACATTTCCTCATTACTTTTCCTACCAGCAACTGAGTGGCCACCCGAACTACATTGTCGGAGATACTGTCAATGACTTACCCTCACATTCCCTTGGCGAGTTTATATGTCTTCTTTAGTCGTTCTATCATTCTTACATCATTACTTTTAGCCGTAATTTCCTGAGGGTTCCATCTGGCGCAGGGTAGATGCAAGACCCGGTGAACAAGTTCTGCAGTGATACAGATGGGTTTACTGACCCATAGTGTATCTTCGTGCACTAGACAGAGCAACTGTTTGATGACTAACATAGTAATAGGGGGCCAAAGAAAGTGCAGAATTGCCAGGAGACAAAGTAATCTAGCTTCGTCCACCTTTCGTAGCCACTCCTTTGGTTGTAGAGTGGTCGCCATGCCTTCTATTATGTGGTCCATTAAGGCATCCGTCACTAGATGGGGAAATTTTGTTCAATCTGCAAGGTCGCAATCGTTGAATTTCATCGTTGCAACACGGCCAACCACCGAGTTTTCTACTGGAACACCTTTTCGGAGAGAGAGGGTAGTGATTATACTGCTAAATTTGTCGAGGTTTGTGGGTACCTTGTTCGTCCCCTTACTTGAAGGCATATGCTTGGGTCGTCGCACTGGTTGTACAGGGTCTTCCTCAGGGATGTCTTCTTCAATCCTCGTGGGAGACTCTTCTGTTTCTTCCTCGCTATCAATGATAACAATTTTACCTTTTTTCTTCATTGTGGACTTGCCAACTTGCAGGTGTCGTGGTGACCACCGAACTGATTCTAGGAGTGGAGGTTTCTTCTTGGTCTTCGGCGTCTGTGGGGATTTAGAATGCTCTGCTTCCTGCGGTGACTCTAGCTGTGGATTATCAATAGTAGACCTTTGAGCTTTCAAGATGACATCTTTGTATTTTTGTGGCAATTCCAAAAACCATGAAATGTTTTCAACTTCCCCATTGCTCATGATGTAGGTAATACAGGTCAAATTTTTTGCCGGATAGTACGACATGGTGGTGTTACCTTTGCTCTGTTTATATATCGAGTGAACCCAAAAACCGTTGACTTGTTCTTGTGATAGCTCATAAATGCGATTTGGACGGTTATGCCTTAATGGCCCAC
Source organism: Pinus taeda (assembly GCA_000404065.3). Classification (NCBI taxonomy): domain Eukaryota; kingdom Viridiplantae; phylum Streptophyta; class Pinopsida; order Pinales; family Pinaceae; genus Pinus; species Pinus taeda. Next base: position 32,148 of record APFE030109366.1, on the reverse strand, counting down.
TGCTTGCTTCACGGTTCTTTAAATGCGCCAACATACCATAGGCAGTATCTTTAATAGTCACTTTCCATCTTTCCTTTGCAACTGCGAATCACCAAGGTCACAGATGTGGTTTCTGTAGAGGGCCAGTGGTCATATCGTGCCATTTTATAGCAGCATGTTTTATAGTCGCACACCCTCTTCTAACTGCTTGGGGTGCTAGGACTGGACCCTCGACGGATAGTTAGAAGGGCAAACCCTTCTCGCAGGTTCCCCAGTTTGTCACTAACCCGGGTCATGAGCATCCTAGATGTCCTCCTACTTCTATCATGAAATTATGGTGTGCACACCCCTGTGGCTTCTGGTGCAGCCGTATCAAGGTAGGAAAGCCAACCATGTTGGTTTCCTTGGGCTATTCCTTTTTGTCATCTAGAGCGGCTACTTCTAATTGAAGTTTCTTGATGGCTTTGTCCAACTTCATACTGTGGTCACAGATTCGGGCCTCAGTTTGTTCCAACTCTTCAAGTCGTTATTTTGCACACTAAATGGCAGCCCACAATTGCTGAATAGTGTCATGGACGCTATCTCTGGTGGGAGAAGCTATGCCTATAGTGGCTGATTGGGTTGTATGGGGGAGGTTCCCTCTAGCCTGATGATCCTATGGTCCACTCTGGTCTGTTTGAGGTGTCGGTCATCCGCCATACACTCGTATTCTTTGTGCTATTGTTTTGTGCTAACTTAACCACCGCACATATCTTCCAATTCCGAGTCAAAACTTTGTCATGTATCTGAGCTTCCCTGATCATTCTATCGGCGCGTGCACCCTGTTTGCCAACGTAATAGGAAATTCCTATACTACACATGTGAGCTGGTCTTTAGTGGTCGCATCCTTCTCTTTCGAGTGGTGTCTTTCTTCACATCGTGCTGATTGAGTCACCCTATTACAGTTGAGTGTTGTAACTCCCTGCAATCAATTCTACCAACACTCCGTTTCCTCCTTAGAATCGATAGTGCAGATACTCTCACATTCCCATGAGGTTCTTCTATTGTCATTTTAATGCAGTTGACCAGGGCTATGCACCATTATCTGATAAATGCAATCCAGTTCATCATTATTTTCCTTGTCATGGATGGGTTCTGTGTATCACTCCCCTTCCACTGGGTCCAGCAAAACTACTACGTGAAGTGACTTCTTTTCAAAATTCATTGTGCGCCTTTTCAAGTTGATGATTCCTTTCATGTTGATGGCCCAATTAATCCCGAGCAAAGCAGGGTAAGGACTGCTATCATCGATAAGATCTATGACTTCGAAGTTGGTCTGGGTCGTTACACCATCGATATCCACTGTCACTTCTTGCAATCGGCCCATTGGTAAGATTTTTTGCTGGTTAGCCATTCGTAGTTGAATTGGAGACCATTGTAGTATGGGCTTGCCTATACGCTCCAAAGTTTTCTTTGGTAGTATATTTGCATTCAAGCCTAAATCCAGGATGACTTGATCCATCTCATAATCTCCTATTTGTGCCGTCATTCTCATTTCTTGTCTAGTGCGTAGAGCATGTCATCCTATCCTTTGGACCACCTAGAGTTCGCTGAATTTGGTGCTCTTGGTAATCAACTCCTGTAGCCCTTGGAAAACCTTCTGATTCCACAGTAATTTCATGCTTGCGTCAAGAAAGGAGGTGATCATGTAGGGGTCCATTTTGGCTTCCATTTGGTCCTTCTCACCTGAGGTAGCGGCTTTCGTGAGGCTTAGTTGAACTTCATTTGCCCCCCCCCCCCCCCTTCCTTGCTTTAGTTCAACAATACGGTCCCCCATAGACGGGTCGCCTCGTGCCCCTCATGTGTTCCCTCCTTTTGTTACACCATTCCTTCACACCATATTTATACTAGCATCCTCTTCGTAGGGTTCCACACACATCATCTGGACATTTTGGGTTGGCGGAGGTTGAAGCACCCATTTCTCATTTAATTGGGCAAGAAATGTTGGACAATCTACCAATTCGTGATCGAATTGTTCCCAATAAGGACATGAGATCCTAGTGGGGTTCGTGCACTCGTAAGCATAGCGTCCTTGTTCACCACAATTATAACAAGTTATCTGTCTTCAACCTTGGCCAGGTCCCCATCCTATTCCCCGACCTCATCCATGAAATCCTCCCCGTGTTTTAGCCTGTACCCTATAGGCTGGGGTCCGTTCCATCATTAAGTCATAACTTTGACACGTTCGCTCATCATGTCCTATTGATCGACAAAAATTGCAATACAATTGTTGTGAGGTCTCGGTATACTTCTATAATAGATGGTAGTTATCTGTTGCATGTTTCCCTCCCACCTAAAAAATCGCGCACCAGAGTGCAGGCGTGGAATTTTGTCCTGTCTGGACTTCCAATTTTAATGGCATCAGGCCTCCTCCCACCAGATAGTTCTTGAATACCGAGCAATGGTCTTTGTCATGTGCGTGGCTTTTACATGTAATACACTGTGCCTCCAACTGTACCCCTAATTGAGGCATTCTTCCTTACTTCAAGCTTTGTACTCCCAAACTTAAGTTCTGAAGTTGCATGTGGAGTTGCTGAACTCCCAACCCTGGGTCCGAAATCGGGATCGTGTATAACTTCATAGCTATCTCTAGTGCCTTGGCCTGGGTTGAGATCTTTTGTTGTGACAGAGCCATCCTTAGATGGGGTGTTAATGATGCCACAAACCATGTGCAATTATGTCCATCGATCAACGTCATATTAGCTTCACGAATAGTACTCTTTAATATTTGTCCAGATCCCACGGGGTTTCACGAGGCAGCATTGCTATTTCCTTGAACCCAATAATTGATTGGTTCTCAGACTTTGGTCGGCTGAACTCCTTATTAAGCGCATCCTGTATAGCTACTAGTCCTTCGTTCGGGTGGTCGGTTGAGTGTTTTATGTACCATGTCAGCGCGCAATCCTGGAGTGCATTGACCAACGTAGCCTTTTCGATGTTTTCATCCATTATACCTTGCGCATCTCATATGGAGTTTATAACAAACTAGAATTGGCTTGGATCTCCATTCCCTATACCTTGAAAGGTTAGTAACTTGACTGCAGCCACCACCCCTATTCTAGGAGGTGGTGAAAGAGGTGGTGTGGGCGGATGCGACGCAGGTGATCGAGGTGATGGTGTAGATGGAGGTGGAAGGCGTTCTATAATCAACTAGACTGCACTTCTAGGCAAGAACCTAGTGAGATATTCCTAGCTTTCCTGTGAGATAGAAATCAGAGGACTGTTCCCTGCTCTTCCTGTTCCTCGGTAACCTCTTCCACTCTGTGTTACCCCAGACATTAATGTATGCGCATAATCTATTTTTCACACAACAACATCTTAATCCAAGTGTTTAATGACTTGATGTATCGACCTCGTGGTCCTTGGAGAAATTGTCTTTCCGCTTTGCTGTAGCTTATAGTGGTATCTATTGCAAATTCAGTGATAAATCCTCCAATGATTTGATCTACCTAGTGATCGACCACGTGTGCGAGTTCTTCTTTAGTGGCTTCTAATCTATGCACTAGTTCTGGGGTCCACACTATTGGATGGTCTAATCTGCACCTTCCCACGCTATCAACTAACTTTGCGATCCACTCATACAATTCTATCGAGAATGTTAAAAAGAATATCTCATCTATGTCCATGAGGATATAGCGATCCAACCACTATTCCTCTGATATTTGCGAGTTCCTATTTTCCTTAACCGCAAACTTGTGGAGCTTTAGATCCCACCAATCTTCGAGCTCTTTCTTTGTAGGATTCTACTGTTCCCACATTAGACACCCCTTAGGCTGATCCCGGTCCCAACAACGGAAACATTTGTTGGTTTATTTGGGCTTGACCCAAGTTCGAAAGAACTATTTAGCCAAACAAATCTCGCAGCTACCAGCCCTTTCAGCAACAACCCATGAAGGCAGACGAAAGTCTCACCCGAGGTAGTAGGGGAGCATGTTGGAACCAGTTTTCCACACCCTGGGGATGTCTTGGATGTGAGATGGGGCTTGCATGTTGTTCCTTAGCCTCGTGCTATGCCAGATCTGTGTAGATCGGAATACCCTTATTGTGCTTATTACAGATTGAATCACTTATTACTAGTTTAATCTAGTTAAAACATTCTTTAAGCAAACAGTTATTACTTTTGGTTACTTTGCGCATCAAGATTAACCCAGTTCACATGTTTCAACCGTAGAAAATGTAGAAATCATAATAGTTCATTTATCATAAAAGAGTAAAGTCACAATCAACACAAAATTCAGAAGAAACTTATCTTTATTATCAATCTTCAACAATACATCCAGATCCACCCTACGCACTCATCTGCAGGGGTCTGCACATGTAGCTGTGGACTTTCCAGGCCTTTACACACACAGTTGTAGAGCCTCTACCTTCTACCCTACTCTTAGAATATTAACCCATTACATAATAGAATCAAAAATCCAAAATTGAACTACCTTTCCCTCATAGAGCCTCACTCTATTTATACTTTCCCTTGGCCCGTGATCCCACTGTGGGGTGACTCTATTACTATTCTTTACAATATTTTTTGGCAGACTACCCTTTGACTCAACCTCCTATAGCTCGTGCTCTATGCTTTCTGCAGAGTCTTTTACCCTAATATTTCCCAAAATTTTGGGCTTCACACCCCATACTCGTTCTGCGGATCTTTTACTACCCAATAGATAGGCAATAGGATGGGTAGAGTAGTAGCTCCCCTACATCACCTATTGCTCGATATGGGGTCAGAGATCTTTATCTCCCCCATGATATTCCAAGTTTAGATGTAATCCTGATGTGGCTTCAGATTGAGATATTCTATCCAACGAAATAGAGGGTGGTATCATTTTCTCACTGACGATTCTTCTTCTTTAGATTCGAGAATGTTTCAGTAGATAGAGTTGACATGTTGATCGATGGGAAAAAATTGATAGGTGGAATTATCCCTAGTTGAGAGGGAGTGTTAAAAATATGCAACTACGGTCAAATTCCACTTTGGACATCTCATTTGATGGAGATGATTACGCAATTGAATTCCTCTTTTCGAGAGGACCAAAATCGACCTAAATATCACTCAAATCGAATAAGGTAAAGTGTACTTGTTATAGGCCATTTTGTCACATCTAGTCAATAGGCATTCAAATTGGATCAATTCACATCCTTGAACACTTTTTCATCATCCCTACACAAAGACCTAAGCATGACCCTCCCAAGCCCCTATGTTTTTTATCTTAACTGCTTCATTTCCATACTTTAAGGCCCAATGTAACTTGGCCCTTTAGGGACTTGTGTTCGCCAGTAGGTTGACCCACTCTTGACCTACGCTAATCACTAGAAGGTTGTCCCTTTCTGGGGGTGTGGTGATTATAGAAATTTGGAAAAAATAAAAAGAATCCCGAAGTTCCCAGAGGTTGTTTTAACCATTTACCTTGGACAAAAACTTTGAATCCTATCTTATCCTACCTTGGATATTTATCCCTTGATATCATCCTTCCATCTCAAGTGGATCTCAAGCCTAGATTGGTAAATGGATAAGAATTCCTAAACTACCTCCCTCACTTATATATTTATTTCTATCCGCAAGGTATGGGTTGGATTTTTGTGATTGATTATGCCCTCATGTTGTTGGTTTGAACTTAAGAGATTCATCTTCTTCATGCATTAGGGTGACATAGAAGTGTGGTTTGTGGCAAGGAAGGACAAGTCAACTTGGGTATTTATTTAGAAGATCACTTTTATATTTGGTTGTAACTCTCTCCATTTGTATTAATACAAAGAGTACATTATTTTCCTATATGTGATATTATGTTTAAAATCATGTATTTTGATGCCTTGTTGATCCATTTAATAAAGTAATTAGATTATGATACGTAGATGTCATAGATATTTGGCTTGTGTTGATTGAATGCGTAGGCTATAATTATAGCGATCGAAGCTGGGATTGGAACATAAAATATGATAGGACATTGAATCTTGTGATGGATTCCAACTAAGTCGCTTCCCATTATTTAGTTACTTTAAGGGAAACATTATATTCTTCTCTTTCTATTGTTCTAGACCTGTCCACCAAGTCTAGGGAAGATACTTTTGTCTACAGTCATAGATTCTGTATAACAAATTGGTGACAATACTAGGGAAGGATTCATTCCCTTGGTGGTTTCATTATCATTAGTACTTGTTTTGCCTCTTGTTTAGACCTTCATAGTCTCACTTAGTCCTAAACAGACCTAGGAAGACCTTTCATTGAGCTTCAGTTGCATTTTTTGTGTCATAACTTCTCTTTCATTGACCAATGCACCCTCTAGTCTAGAGACAATGTGTTGCAGTGACCCTAGGCTTCTTAACACCTGAATTGCAAAGCACTGGTGCCCCTTCAGCACCTGCACTAACCCCTATTTCATGCAAAAAATTACCTTTTTTATTTTATCTCTATACAACTTTGTTCCAGCTTCTCTTGCTTATGTCTCAGAGTGTATTTGGGTCTCTCAAAAGCCTCCATATTGTTTTATTTTGGTTGTGAGTGCCTTTGATAAGGATTTTTTTTTATTTTTCTTTGTTCTTATCACTAGGACATTAGAAAACTGAATTATTTGATCACTGAGTGCTTGAAAGAATTGGTGTTCCAATCATCATTCTAAATAATTTCTTTTATCAGCGATTAGACATGCATCTTAGTTTTCATCTCATTTGAAAATTAAATGGAATTGAAAAGAAAAATATCTTTGCATCACATATACAACTTTGATTTTGATTGGAATAGTGAAGTTGAGGAGATCAATTGTTGCATCACTTATTTGTTGCATATTTTATTGATTTCTTCTTCCATTACTTAGTTAGGCCTTTAATTTTTAAAAGGAAAATGAAAAGAGTTATATTTGTCATATTAGTTGCATCATAGGTGTGTTTAGTTGACATCGAGTTTTGAGCCTTGAAATCGAAACATAATTCAATATCAACTCTAAAATTCACCTCAGTTAATATAAGGAACATTTGAAACTTAACGAACCACATAGAGGTCTAGGCTAGATATGTTCTGATGTCTTTAAACATAGGAGTTGACATTTTTTTAGCGTTACAATCCAAGGATGATATCTCATTCCACATACGTAAGTGTATCAAATTGTTATCCATGTACCTTCAGGTATACAGGATGGAACTGCATGCATGATAAGTATATGTTGAACCTCTCATCAAACGATTATGCATTATACAACATTACCATGAACTACACTCCCACGTACTGTTAGGTATATTTTGGAAGTCCACCAAGTTTTTTATCCTCTCCATAGGTAATTGAGTTGGCCACTTTGTACAATTTAATACACCGAACGCAACATTTGGGGAGATTTCCTGAACATACATAAATCCTTGGTTTTCAAATGTTGTATATTGCAGTTCACAGTTGCTTCGTAACCCGTTTTTGCCTAGTTACCCCTCTTTATTTTTGTTTGTGTCTATAATTTCTAAAATCAATTAATTGTTTGTGGAATAACATCCTCCCCATGGAACAACTACTTAGTAGATCTTAGGTTGAGACTAATGGAAATAATTCTTGAGTCTACCACTCAATGAAACCCTTCTAACAAGAATCTTGGTCCTTTTCCTTATTTTTGAAATATCGGTGCTCCTTATATGGCAACGTTGTCCCTTCTTGAATTTACCATTGGTATACCAGCTTGGTTATTTTTGACCTCCTTGGTTCTAAATGCCCTAACTACTTCCTAACCAAATTCTCCTCCACCTGAACAACATCAACCTCAAGTTGACCCTTTTCCTTCTTCACCTATAGTTTCTTCATCCCTTTCTTCCTTGTCACCCTATGAAATTCTTGATTGTAGTAACCAATAAGCTAAGAAGATGAAAAAAAGAATGAAGAAGAAGAAGCCAAATAAGTAAGGTGGCAACCAAGAAACCATGGCTACCCATGAAAATAGTATGAAGGAACCTTTGAATCAACCCCGCAAGTTTAAATTCCCTTGCATGTTATGTAAGGGTGACCACCTTGTTAGAGATTTTCATGGTATTCCATAGGTGTTGGAAGTGTGGTCCATAGGCTCACATCGGCCTTTGTCGTCAGCTTCTGGAGGTCATGATGGTGGTAAACCAAAACTAATGATAGAAAGGTCCATGGGGAAAAAGGTAAAGTCAAGTTTACCTGTAAGTTGTGTGAAGGGAATCATCCTATTTTTCCTTATATGGATAAATCCTCAAACGCATTGGAAAACCTTACATATTTTCAACCTCATCTTTTTTCTAGCTACTAGAAGATTTCCCCTAGTCCCCCACTAGTTGCTAAATTGATTGAGTAGTGTCTAAATCCAATCAATCTTGCCTCTCTGAATGTGAATCCCATGAGTCCACTCTTGATCAACCATTAGTTGAGAAAATGGTTGACTCGATTCCACCTTTAGTTGATCGTACCTTTCCCGTAGATAGTGAACTTCATACTGCTCAAGTTCTTGTCATTTATTTAGGGTCCAATGAACCAGCGGATAATCCTTCCATTCCCACGGTACAAGGGGGAAATCTTCCCATTCCCACAACACAGAGGAGTATTTCTCTCATTCCCATTATACAGGGGGGCGTTTTTCCATTCCCACGACACCCCCTCCAAGTAGTATGGTCACTTCCTTTGATTTTTGTTGACTGGTAGGATATCATATTCATCCTTATGTGCCCTTCTAGATCATAATATAGGCTTACCATATGGTTGTACCTAACACAATCATAGAAGAAGTCACATCTGTTAGTATTTTCTACAAAACTGCTTGGTAAGCTTTCAATTTTCCGCAACTTGTGCCTATTACCCAGAATTTGTTGGCCTTTAATAAAGGAATTGGTCAACCATTAGGGTCCTTCCTAAGTTTCCCATTACTTTGGGAGGAAATATTGTCTATATCGATGTGATGGTAGTCCAAGGGACATTGGATTTTAATTTACTCTTTGGGTGTGACTATGTTTATGCCATGGGAGCTCTTGTCTCTTCACTCTTTCAAGTGACGTGTTTCCCACATGAAGGAAGAATCATGATCTTAGATTTTAGGTTTCTGCGATCTTCAGGTTTGTGTACATATTCTTCCGGATTCATCTCGCATTAGGTTTGTAGTTGTGATTGACATTTCGAACCATCAATGGTGGTTCATCATTAGGATGAGAAAGATTTTATGGAAGACCGGTCTATCCTTCATATCTATAAATAGATGTTGAGATGCACAACCAACATTAACCTTAAGTAGTATTAATTTAAATTCAAATTTTACTATTTATAATTCATTATGAATTTGATTATTTATTTTAACATATTTGAATTTATGAATTTATTTATATTAAATAATGTTTAATTATAACGATTTCATATTAAATTATAGTTAATTCAATAAGTCATAATTAGTTTTTTATTATTAAATATAAATGTAATTAATAAGTTGAAACTCTTGTTATTAACTTATAATTAATTTAATTTATTTTCAATTATACTTAATTTTTTTTCATTAGTTGGTCCTAATTTGACTCCCAATCAACCATCTTCCCAAAATGGTCCTTATATGCAAGTAGTATCTCCCTTGCCATAGATTTAACTACCCTGGTTAAAATTCCATGTAAAAGTTAATAAAGGAAAAAATAAGACTAAGGTCATGGAACACATATTCCAAGCTGAATGGTGGGAAAAACATCCTAGTGTGTGTTAATTTCAATTATTGGCTAAAGGAAATTCCCAAAGGCAATAGAAAAGGCTTTGGAAAGGCATGAGGCATTGTTTGACATTTTATTTATGAAAATACTGGGAATTAGGAGAAAAGGAAGGTGAAAGGTCACAAGTTGTATGTGAGGAGGAAAATGAAGGAAAATATGCAATTGAAGAAAATAGAGGCCTCATCGATAAAAAGGCTTATCAGGAATAATTCATAGGCTTTTGTCAATTTAGTTTTGTATTTCTCTCTCTCTTTATTCTCTCTCTCACTCTCTTGGATACTTAGAGTTTTCTTGGAGCACTTTAACATTAGACCAAGAAAATCAAAGAAGGCAAGAGGAAGCAAAGATAATGCAAGGAAGAGCAAGATCAAGTGGATACCATGGGATTATTTGCAAGTATCGAGTTGCATGTATGATTTCCTTACTAGTTTGGTCATGCATAATTATTCATGGGTGTTCTTGGTTCTCTTGTTGTCATTGGGATGGGATTTTCCAGGTGTGATGGTGTTTTTTAGCCTAGTCTTTCCATTTCTGGATAGCCATGGTGTGATGGGGTTCTCATGTTTTGGTTTATTTGGATTTTTGGATGGATTTGATGAGTGAGGTGGATATTTGAAAGAAAAGAACGCATGGCCTAGTGATCCCTGAACTAGAATATGGATTGTAGTAAAGCCATTGGCCTAGTAACCCCTGAACCAGACTGAGCGTTACGATAAATCTAGGTATTTTGTGCTTTAGTGGGCCTAGGAATCCTTGACCAGTTAATGGAGGGATATACAATAAATCCTGGAGTTGGGTGTTATCCATCAGGCCTAAGAATGCTAGGATGGGATATACAGTAAAGCCTTAAGAGTGGAAGCTCAGTTAGGGCTTATTTTTTCGGTGGGGATTGAGGTAAATCCCATAGACTGGTGTCTTGGTTATAACCTACTAATCCTTGAAATAGACTATGGATTGCAGTAAAGATTAGAGACTAGGAGACAAGTAAATTCTTCATGATGTAGATGAAGAAATCCGGTGGCATCCATGCTTGTTTATGGCCTAACGATCTGATGGGTATTACAATAAAGCCTAGAGACAAGGAGATAGCAAAATTCCTCACAGTGTAGGTAGAGAAATCTGGTGGCATCCATGCTTGTTTATGACCTAGTGATCTGATGGGGATTGCGGTAAAGCCTGGTATTGTATGTTTATGGTTCAAAGCCTAGTGATCTAGTGAGGATAATGATAAATCCTGGTTCTATTGATCAGGGTGAGGTGGTTTAGCCTCCGAAAGCCCTAGTTTATTTTAATTATGAGTCCCACATTCATGCTTGGAATATGGCACAGGGATGATTGGATGAAACAAATATTTTGGTCAACCAATCTATGGTCAGGTGGTACATGGAAGTCCCATACCTGGTTGGCTTTTGCATTCATTAATAAGAGTTCCTTATCCTTGGTATTTCATGTGTAAATGTATTGGTTTATATGTGGATTCTATGGCTATTGTATCCTTAATATTTATGTTGTTTATATGTTGGTTATAAGTATGTTTTATGATAGTTATGATGTATGGCTCTCATTATTTTTTAGTTGGTAAATGAATGAACAATGGATATTTGACCTAATAGATGATATTCCAATTAATATACTAAGGAATCAATGGTTCCTTATGAATCTTAGATAAGTATGAGACCCCTATGCTCAAATATGTTGTTATGACCTGTAGATTACATGTGCACACTGTGTTCGACAAAATGTGTGCCATGGTTAGGCTTGGTTAGGTCAAGTCCTTGATCAAGTTTTGTGTTATAGGATTTGTCTTGGTATAATTTATTGTCTTGGAAAGCCTCATCAAGTTCCGGAAAGTGGTTTGAAGACTAGCCCTGAAAAAGTGGCTTAAATATCTTAGTCTCTAGCACACAACTGGCTAAAAAAGACCACAGTCTCTCCCTTGTAAATATTGTGGGAGAGATTCAAGGGTCCCAGTCACATGTATTCCCATGTCATGGGAGTGACTAGGGGTTTAATTCATTGAAAGTCTAGGTTAACTCAGGGGTTGGGCACCTGGAGTGGTAGATTAGCTCCTGGGGGTCCTTTAGGACATGAGGGAGGTCTGTAAGGTGTTGGTCCATCAGTTCCACTTCCTTGACTGCACATAGGGAGTGGAATCATATCATTGTAAGCCTTCATCACATGTTTACCCTAGCGGAATAGTTAAATTGGGTAAATTTGGGAGGTGGGTGTTACAAAATGGTGTCAGAGGATGGTTCAATACTTAGACTAGATGGGTGGAATGTGTTTGTCATGCATGCATGTAGGGTGTAAATGTTCTTATTATGTATGCATGGTAGTCATGATTTTTATACTTGTGTTTTCATGTAGAGGCTGATGATGTGGATATTGGGATGTGCTTCTCATGAATGCATGTTGGTTGTATATGCATTTGTTATGCATGTCAATGTTTATATGTTGTTATGCATGTATAGTAGGTCAAACATGTATCGTGAGGTCATTGTATGCAATTAGGTAATCATGATGATATTGGTATGTTATGCAGCTAATGTGTTGGTTGAGATAAAGTAGGAGATGTAGAGGTTGTAGCACTAGACCTTGGGATAAGAGTAGATCATCATATAGATTTGTATGTTAGGCATGCAGGTATGTGGTTAATAGTTTTTATAGGAATTAGGGTTACTTATATACTTTGCATTCTATTTTTGTTGTGGTTACATGCATGGTAGATGCTATATGATCAGTTTAGTCATATGCACATGTGTTGGATATTCATTCATGCTAGTAACTTGTTTTTTTATGTTAGTTAACTTGATGATTATGTTATATGTTGTTAATCATTATGCTATGTGTTAAATTGTTGTTGTTATATGTTAGTTAAATTGATTATTAGGGTTATTACATTTAAGATCTTGATGTTATATGTATTGTGTTAACCTGGATTGGCCTATGCATATGGTTAAGGTTATGATACTCCTGTGTGAGCCGACATATTTGTGATATGGTGTTGCACTAATATAGACTAACTGTTCATATGTGATTGTTATGCATGAATGATAGTTTTCTATGAGCTTATGATGTGAACATGTTAGATAGTTACTGTTATGGATATCATGACCTTATTTATGTTTGAGTTGATATGTTGTGAAGTTATATCGTGCTAATCTAGATTATTTGTCCAGAGAAGATAGCCTCCCTTAAGATACATTAAGATAGGAGTTTTCTTATGTTGTCCACTTGGTGCTTGAATGTTTGATTATGTCGTTTATATATTGATTGAATTTTTGATTAATTTCATGACATGAGTATGTGTCTATAAGTTTTCATGAAAAAATGATCATGTTTTGAGATGGTTGTACTAATACATATGTCTTGCAACAACTGATATATAATTAAGTGTAATTGGGTGCTAGTTATAGTATTAAGACTAATGAGTCTGACTTGACTATTGTTTATGATATGGTTGTTAGTCTTGGAAAGGGTCAATTTCAAATTAATAGATATGATGTCTTGATATTTGGAACATGTGTCTGACATATTTGAGCAGTTGCAGGGCAACCTACTTTGTATTATCATGACAAGGTAATATTTGATTTTCTTATATAACTAATAGTTGGGTGATGTGACAATGCATAATAAAGAATCAATTGCAGCAAGGTAAATGGTAGAAGAAAGAAATTGGGTAATAATTCCTTTGTCTATGTTTGGAAACCCTAATTCCAAATGAATGATTTCTTTGCATACAGGAAATATCCTTAACCTTGAATTTGTCTGACATTGTGGATATATGTTATATTCATGAACATGTAATTGACATGTATGTTAGCTAGTTTCTATTTATAGCTAGGTCCATCAAGGGAATTGGTGTCCTTCATGAGATGGTATGGATGTGTTCAATTATAGGTCATCGTGCTTGGCATAACAAGGTAAGATAACTAATATATTGTTATATTTGTTTATACACTAAAAATTATGTCTTTATTGCAATATGATACAGGGAATTTCATGACCAAGAGACTTCCATGAAATCTTGAAGAAGGATTCAGTTGACATTTACCTTAGAGGCATTGGGAATCATGGGGTTGAGTCACGGAGTCTTTTGGGAGTCTTGTGATTTTGGTCTTTTGTGATTTGTTTACGCTTGAATTTTGGTCTTGATTGTCTTTAATGCATGATCATGCCATTTTGTTTGTAGTGTTGTATTGCTATTGGTTTCTCTTGGTTTCTTATTGTTTGTCTTTTGTTATTTCCTTTTATGTTTTGAGAGTGTTGGGAATTGGTTGGGAAAGAGGAAATTTAATGGAGCTCAGGGAGAGATGTTGCATACCTGATAGGTAAGGTAAGGCCAGGATGAATTTCACTGGTTGGGTCCATTGCGTTAAATGGACGGTGGCAGTACAAACATGAGAAATATAACATCAAAGGTAAAGTATATGGAATTGAGTCATTAGATACCTTGGCTATGTTGGGAACTATTTTTATCAATTTTATGCATGTTGTGAATAGATAAAGAGATTTCTCTTAGCCTTGACCTTACGATATTTGGTAATTATGTTGTGATCATGATTATGTTGATGTCTATATATGTATACATGTATGTATGTATGTATGTATGTCATGTCTAACAAGGTCATCATGGATCATTATTGTTTTATGCTAATTTTTAGATATATATGGATGTATGTATGTATCTATGTCACTCTCTGACAGGGTTATGATGGATCATTCTTGTGGAGGAATGATTGCTTATGTAGGTGAATGACATGAAGAGGTTCCTCGCTATGAGGAATCAAGTGGGAAGAGTAGCCCTGTCAAATCTATGAGGTCAATATCATGTGGTTATGAGTTGTTATTATTTTATTATACTATGTCTATGTTATGGATAGGCTATATTGAGGGATACATCAACGAAATGAAAGCAATATGATCTGTGGCATGTTGGGATAAGCATGGATGGAAGAGAGACATTGGAAGCAAAGTTTCTTGGTAAAGATAGAGTGGTCTTGGATGTGAAGTGATATTGTTGTATGTATGTTGTGCATATTGTATATTCAGTGATTGTACCTATGGTGTTGAGTGCCTATTGTATATGTGTTTTGTGCATATTGCATATGCAGTGCTGGGTATAGATGGTGTTATGTACATGTTTTATATGCAGTTCTATGTACATATGGTATTATATACATGTTGTATATGTAGTTCTATCTACATATAGTGTTGTGTGCATGTTGCACATGTGGTTCTATGTACATATGGTGTTGTGTGCGTGATTGTACATGTGTTGTTGCATGCATGTGGTGCTATGTGCAGGTGGTGTTATGTAAATGTCATGCATGTGGTATTGTGTACATGTGGTGTCGTGTGCATGTTGTGCATGTGGTGTTGTGTACATGTTGTATAGGTGGTTTAGTGTACATGTGGCATTGTGTACACGTTTTGCAGGTGGTTTCGTGTACATGTGATGTTGTGAACATGATGTGTAGGTGGTGTTGTGCACAGGTGGTACTATGTACATGTTGTACATATCGTACTGGTGTACATGCAGTGTTGTGTGCATGCCATACATGCTGTGTTGCGGGCATGTGGTACCATGTATGTGTATTGTGTAGTTGTGGTATTGTGACATGTGTATTCATTATGTTATACATGTGTATTCATTGTGATGTGTTGCACACTTGGTGTAGATATATGTATTGTGTTTGTATTGTACATCTGTTGTAGTTGTATGTGTCATGATGTATATCAGGTGTAGGTGTATGTATTGTGTGGTATCATATGCTTTGTGTTGATGTACATGTTGTGATGTACATTGTGTATGTATACATGAATGAAGAAAAGAAAAAGGCACTCGATGTTTGTTGGGTGTAACAACTGATCTGGTGTGTGTACAAAAAGGACAAAGGACAAAGGTAGAAGCTAGGGATTGACTAAAGGATAGTTATCATTATTTTATTCATGTTTTATTATGCATGTGATCTATGATTTTGATTTATGATGGGTACATGCAATCTATGATTTTGGTTTATGATGATTGCATGTAATTCATGATTTTGATCTATGACAGTTGTGTTTTGAGCTAAACGGATGTGATATGCTTATAAATTAATGATTTGATCAAAGATGCTAGTTTAACTTGTTGTGAGGAAGTATACAGGATTGAAAGTGTACCTTATTGATGAGCTATCAATGAGACATGATGTGAATTTATTTCAATTTATTTTAAATATAATGGAATTTATGTTCTTAGTACAAGAAGCACAAAAATGTCGAGTTGGGTGGTTAAAAATGACTACAAGGATTAACAAGAGAAACAAAATGAACTAGAACATGTAGCAGTATCCTGGTAAAGCACTTGAGGAGTAGGGCCATTATAAGACACTGGGACCCAATAATTTCCATTGATTTCCATGAGCATGCTATAACTGATACAATGGTTTTAAGGTAGGGATATGCCTTGGTTTTTCGACCTTCTGATGCAAGGAAGCCTTGCCAAGGGATGGATATCTCAGGATAGGGGATGTCGAGGAACTTAGAAGGTGAGTAACTGCATGGAAGGGGGTGACCAGATTTCCCAAGGGATGGTGTAGCAAAGAAGAGAAGGTAGGGGATGGATTTTTTTTTTTTGTCATTAGCATGCACATTGGGAGTGTGCCCTAGAAAAATGAGCTGGTAACTGTTCACTCAGAGGACAAGTGTAGGATTGTAGTGATGGAAATTCAGTGCATATTTGACTTTGGTGGTGGATTCTGGAATTCCTGGGAAGGAGGTGAATCTTGGTACTAATTTGAGGGTCGAGGTGTGAGCCTCTAGATTCCCTTGTTGTGGATGCAAGCATCATATCCTTTTATTTGCTAGTTAATCAAACGTGCATATCTATATATGTGTATGTTATTGTAAATACTATATTGAGTTAGATTTATAAAGCTCCATATACAGTATGATTATTTTCTACTTGAAGCAAATGTGTATAAGTGTATATGTGTTTATATTGTAAATACCATAATGAGCTATGTTATAAAGATCCAGTAAATGATATCTTTGTAATGTTTTGACATGTGGTAATTGTAAACACTGCAATGAGTTGTGTTATAAGTCTCCATAGGAATTATGTTTCACTTTTTAGTGGTATTGTTGGCTGTAGGTGTCATTGAATACTGAGTGCAGTGTTCCCCCAAGGGGAGGGTTCTGTAACAACCCTGGTCAAAATTACAGGTAAAAGTTAATAAAGGAAAAAATAAAACCATGGTCATGATGTTGGTTTGTTTGGGATGACCCAGGTTCAATCTATACCGTACACCAACAAAACCCTCAAGCACTAGCCCTTCTAGAAATGACATGCAAGTAGATCACAGTCTCACCTGAAGTGATTATGGGAGGATGCAGAACTAGGTTTCTGCAGCCTTGAAGGATGTGGAGATGGGGTATTATTACATTATTTTATTCTTATCATTCATAAACTACTTTTCCACATTATACTAACCACTCAAAGATATCATATAAAGCCATAAAACATCACTGCGTTGAACATAAAATGCAGTTGTAATAACATGCTATGCTATAAGAGATAATAAGCAAATATACACGTGAAGACACCAAGTTACTGTGGTTCACCCCAATGTGGGGCTACATCCACAAGAATTGTTCCTAATATAATGATTCTTTGTACAACAAACAGTTTTTGACTTGTGCACTAAGCTGCAAGTCAACTATGCACTTAGTTGCAGACCCAAGCCTCTGCGCACTCAGCTGCAAAGCCTCACCTTCTCTACAAACTACAAATCATAAAAATACAACCATAACACTAGTCTAGATCATTTAGATATGATATGATGATTCTGTTTTTTATTATTGAACCCTATATATACTATTACATCGAGTGTTACGTCATAAATACCATGGTGCATGTACCATGGACTCCCCAAAACAAGCTACTATGGTTCGAAAGCCATTTTTACAATATCACATGCTTTTATAAAGAGGAGCTTCGACCCGCCCTAAGGCCCCAACACTACATGACATATTTACAAAGGCCTACTGTGCATCCCACTTCGTGCTCCACTATACTTTCCACTGCGCACTCCACTCCAACAAATGTGGAATCCTTCCCAAAGTCTAGGCCAAGTTAGGTTGTGCCCAACAGGCCCCCAACACTCACATGTGACTCATCCCAGGTCACTTAGTTGTTTTGCCTCTGATTTTTGCTACGATGTTGTTATGGGAACTATTTTACTGCTACATAATCTCTATGACCTGCTTCTCTTCGCTAAACACTTCCTCCAGCAATGTTTTTGTCACATGTTCTATAACCTTCTGCACTATTGTTTTTCCCTCTGTCAAAGCTCTTGAAGCTTCTCATCTACTGCCTATGATAGTTGGAGAGCCTCATCCTGCCAAGGCTAGGTTCTCTTTGTCAAAACCTATTCTTTCTTCCTTAGCTCCTCAATCTTCTTTTGGAGGGCATTTCCCTGATTGATCTTTACGAGCTTCTATGATATTGGTAATGTTCTCATAGTTTCCTAAATTTTGTCCAACTGCTGCTGCTTTGGCTAAATGTATTCCTATAGCTTCTATACATTTGGACCTTCCTACAATGAATTCCAAATCTACAAAGTCTCATAAAAAAAACTTTCCACAATTTGGCATTGCTACAGAGATGTCAGCTATTGCATCGTTTAGGTTAGTCCCACTTTGCTCTCTTACTTCTGGTGATGTGGTTGGTTGCAACTTCATCTACAACTCACTAATCTTCATTTAATATTTAAATTGTATTGCGGTGATTTCTCCACATATCCTTTTACTGCAAGGTCGAGCTTCATGCCCTTGTCCTCCACTGGCTCTTCTTGTCAAACATCAAGGTCTGACACTTCTTGGCATGTGGCTTTGATCACTTCCTTCAGTTTATATTGTTTCCGAACTACTTGATCCCTTTCCTGGATCGTATGGTTGAGCCTCTACTATAGCGAATCTCACTCTCTTTTTACCTGGATACTCAACTTGTGTAATCTCTGTAGTGGTAATGTTGTGATGTTCATGTTGACATATCTCCATTCTTTAGCTTGTTTCTTGACCTTGGTGGAGTCAAACTACAGGGCCCTAGAAGGTATTGAGTTGGGTGTCAAATTGTATGTGCCAAAATTTTGAGTTCTGTAATGCACTCCTACATGCAAGTTAGAAGTGTGCCATAGCGATCTTCCAACTTATTCCATGAATATTTTGTCACTTCCTGTATTATTTCCCCAATTTCATCCATGTCCCCACCAGTAAGGACCAGTGGCATTATATCCTTTGCCTTATCCACCTTCTATTTATTCTTTCTTTTTGTGGCAGCTTCGCTCTCTGCCTTCCTCTTTTCTATGAAAACTTGGTCTATCTCTACTTTTTCAGCTTCCTTTATTCTACTCATCACCTTCGAGAGAATCTTGGTGACCCTCATTGTGTTGCTCCTCTTCCTCTAATTCCTTCTCATCCTTATCTTTTTCCTTTCCACTCACTTTGCCATGTTGCGATGTATCCTCCTTTGTCGCAATATATTCATTCTGTGTCTCCAGCGTAGTCATCCATTATATAGAACATTGTTGTGCCTGTTCTAAGAGGTCATCCTTTGTAACCAAATATGGCAGGGGATGTCATTTCTTGTTTTTATTCCTACGGGCCTGTATATAGACTTTGTGGAAATTAGCCTTAAACTTCACAACAGTGTTATATTGCTCGTATAGGCTCGGTGAGAGGTGAAGGTGATGGTTTACCAACATATGTAAATCCATGGGATATAATATGAAAAACATCATGTTTTCTTCTGCTCGTGGCGATTGAGTGGTATACCACAGTAAGGCATACTGCGTAGCTTCACAAACATCTGAGGGTACTAGAGGGAACTGTGAATCCTAGGGCTCTCTTCATGGAAACATAGCAATTATCAATATTAGCCATGCATAATGAAATGTTTTACCTTTTTCCTGAACCTCGCAATAGTCATCCAAAAAGTCTTTGCAAAGGTATTTAGCCTAGTTGTACTAAACCTCATTAGCGCATTGTGTAACTAATGAAACCACCGCTGTGGGGAATTCATTAGCCCGACACTTTCTCATGATCTTCCCATCCAATATGTGTGCTGCAAATTGAACTCCTTGGTCATTGATTAATTTTATATCATACCCTCTCTTTCCTTTTGTTAGCCCAAACATCTTCTTCATACTTTATGCTATGATGCAATCCTGATGTTTTACAATGAATTCTTTTGTAGGGTTCCACCCTTGATATGGCAGCCTGGTATTTCTCCATATCAACATTGGGTCTATAGGGATCCTCTTCCCCATCCATAAACATCGATCATGCACCATCATGAGAAACTGTTGTACATAAGCTGTCCTCCCCAGACTTCTGCTGAAGTGCGGCACATTTAACATGTTCATCAATCCTGACTGCACCAATCCATTCACCCATTGTTGCCACTCTAACCTCATCACACTGCTCTCTGGATAGTGTACTTGTTTTAAAAATATATATGGTACAAGCTATGGGTATCTCTTCCTGTCATTGAAGTCGTAGACTACGAACTTAAGATGCAGTATTTTCACAAGTAATTCCCCAATAAATGGTACTTCTCTAGCAATAGGGGTGTGAAGGTTCCATACTTCGTATTCTTCAACTCTTTTATGATTTTTACATTTGGTTTCCTCAGTGGAATGTATGGTGCACTACAAGAAAAAAGGACAATGGCGATGGGTGAAAAATGTCACCATAAGCTCATTGGTGACGGTCAAAAGAGCCTTCGTCACCAAAGGTGGTGTTGCCAAAAGTATAGGTGTTATAGTGACATTCAAAGTCCATCACCAATAATGATTTATGATGATGAATAGTGACTGTCACCATTTCATATGAGCAATGGTGACGAACCATAGCCTCCATCACAAAAAAATGAACGTCACCAAAGGTGGCATCACCAAAAGTATAGGTGTTGTAGTGACATTCAAAGTCTGTCACCAGTAATGATTTATAATTATGGATAATGACTATCACCATTTCATATGAGAAATGGTGACGGACCATAGCCTCCATCACCAAAAATTGAATGTCACCAAAGGTGGCGTCGCCAAAAGTATAGGTGTTATGGTGACATTTAAGGTCCGTCATGAATATTGATTATAATTACGGATAGTGACCATCACCATTTCATATGAACAACAATGATTTATTGTGATGGATCTTTCATGGTTGTCACTATTGCCGCATATATATGGTGACGTTCGTTGACAGTCACCAAAAGCTGCATTGCCAGAATTATAGGTGTTGTGGTGACATTCAAGGTCCGTCATGAATAATGACTATAATGACAGACAACGACCATCACCATTTGATATAAACAACAATGGTTTATGGTTATGGACCTTTGAGGGTCATCGCTATTGATGCGTATATATGGTGGCGTTCATTGACCGTCACCATTTCATATTTTGGTGAGGGTCAAAAAATGTCACCAAAGCTCATTGGTGATGGTGAAAAGAGCCTTCGTCACCAAAAATTGATCGTCGTCATTCCATATGGATGTCAGGGCATGATGGAATCAAACCAACAACCTCCTGCTTATAAAGAAGGTGCTCTTCCATTGAGCTAGCACCCTTTAAAGACTTATACTTTTAAAAATTAGACCTTGAAACTTCATAAATTGTAAATACTACAACTTTCAATAAATTAAAGTCTCGGCAATGTTTTACTAAACAAGCAAAGCAACATTGAAGATGCAGGTCCCTACCTAATGGTTATGGAAGTTATGAAAAGTGGGTGGAGGGGAAAATAATTATGTATAAGAGAATCAATATGTTCAGTTGAATACTTAATTAGAAGTGAAACTATGAAGACATTTATAATCTATAAATGACCTATAACTAGCAAATGCACCAAATATTGCAAAGGAAATGTCATAATTGGATAGCATATGGAAGAAGAACATTGATGAAGACATATGCAACATGTTATAGGTTAAGTGAAAGAAAAATATCAAATGTTGTTGTTGTTTTGTGTTTAGATATCTGAATGACATCTACACTTATGTGCAAATGTAGCACGGATCTCCGGAAACCATGAATGACATATGATAAAAAAAAATTATATATATATATCCCCTTTACATAAACCAACATGCAATTTGGAATTTCACAAGTCCACACTCAAAACATGACAAAAACAAACAAATAAAAGAAAGTGACTTAGACAAAAAGTAATAGCTTCACCTTCATTCTTGAGCTACTTTTGTTTATTTGAATTTGACTTGGGACATTATTTATCTGACAAGGAATCAAAATCATCACTAGTATTAAATTCATCCAACATGAACTTTGGAGATCCCACTGACATCTGCGCTTTTGTTGCCATGCCTGAAAACCGTGGATATCCATGTCAATAGTAGAATAAGATGTGTGTCTGCTACTCAAGAACACATTCCTTATTAACCATTTTTACCTGACAAAAACTAAAGAGACAACATAGTATCGACATAGATAAAATCCCCTACCGAAATATAATCATAAGTTAGCTAAGAAGTCTAAAGATGTTCTTAATTAATAAAATTTGTATTTGGAAATTTCATTTCTTTAGATTTAAAAAAGATTATGTTGTACAACGCTTCTGTCTATTTATCTAGGCAATTATATCATAGCATATGTCACATAGTAGCAATCTACAGTACCTAAAGTAAAAAGACAAATTTTCTCAAGAAAAGAGATTTAGAAAAGACCTTTGAAAACTATATGTTTGTAATCAAAGCTTTAATTAGTTTAACAACAAACTGGTTGAGGTTTGAAAATCAAAACCACTCATAGGAAACAAACAGGACAATGGCCAATTTTGCTTTCATACAAATAAATCTAGAGTCACTATTGTCATTGCAGATAACTGAAATTTGGGTAGTGGTCTAATAGTTAGAGCTTATTTGCAAGGAAGACTCATCAATACCATGATCTTTTTTCCACAGTCTATTGTGTCTCTAGATCCAGATCAGATAGCTTATTATTATCAAGTTCTATATTTCAAGTGTTGATTTCTAGCTCACCTTTTAAAACACAATTCTACCACTCCATTTGATTTTGTTTTGTCAAGAGAATTGGTAGGATGTTCCCATCCTCTGTTTTACATCAATCAATAACCATCCAGCAATGATATGAAGAATAACAGATAAATAACAAAGGCCAAAGATGCACTTGTTATATACATATGTTCTAGGAATCATCTGACCTTACTAGTGCAAAGAGCTCACCCTGAAAAAATAACAGCCACATGGAATTTACAAAATATTTTTAAATCAAGCTCCAAGTAAACCAATCAAAATATGAACATCCTTTTAATCAATAAAGTCTTTGACTTAAAATAAAAGTGGCTTAGAGTTGAATGTTATATGAACCATGTCAAGTAACTAACATCAGGTGAGAAATATAGGCCATGCATATTGGATTAGTGAAATAATTCATGTGATAAAGCTAAAAATCAAATAGATGATTTATAAGTAAGAAACTTGAATAAATGACTTACAACTAAGACATGAGGTTTCCCTTTCGACATTATCGTTAAATAACTCTTCTTTATGTCACAGACCATTAAATTTTTTATGATACTAGGTGTGTTATGAAACCAGCTCAATAAAAGATAGAAAAGATAGATCAATGCCTTAGAATTTAGCCTCTTCGAGGGGGAAACCTCCTTTACATTACATAAATGAAAAATTCTTGGATGATACAAATGA
>APFE030109350.1:61960-78913 GCA_000404065.3 Pinus taeda | reverse complement strand
ATGATCAGAGTCAGGTTCGTGGTCGTTTAAGATGTCAAAATTTATTATTTCATTGTATAATGGGAGATCGAAAATAACGTAGTCTACCACGCTACCAAGTCCATGGATACAGGTCATCTTGCTGGAATTGGGCCACTTTTTTAGACCGTTGCAAATTATGAGATCCTGAGCACTACAGAGCTTGACTAGCTCCAACCCAAACAAATTTTCCCCGAGGTCTTTAGAGCTCCTTTTGTACCTACTAACCAAAGTAGGGTCTTCATTTAACCAAAGAGGATTAGGGTTGGAATGATTGCTTAGAATAATAGCTTGGTTGTTTGAAGTTTGAGCAGTAAAGTCACCTATTAAAAGGATATTACCGTCATTCCTTAGGCTAGAAATATTATTCTCTAAACCATTGTAAGGGTTAGTTTTGTCTAGATTCTTCTTCTTATAGAAGTTAGAATTGATGGGGGGGAATAACATATTGCTATGTAGGGATTTTTATTATTAATGTCACTGATCTCTATCCAACTATATTGGTTTTGAGGGTCGTTTTTGTAAATCCTAGCATGGGGGGAGATGTTCTTCTTAATGTAACAAGCTATTCCCCCAATGCCTCTACGAGAGGATCGCTTGTTCTAGGTAGACCATAGCGTAAAACCATCTATGTTAGGGAACTTAGATTCTTCGTGCTCCCAAGTTTCAACAAGCAAAATAATATCAACATCATTTGAAATCCAACTTAGCTTGGGGCCTTTGTTCCATGGGAAGCCCCGACAGTTCCAAGAAAGGATCTAGAGCATGTTTAATTGCTATTGATTACTATCTTTTGGTTTCTATCTTGAATAAAGGCTTTTCTATTTCTGATTATTGCCCATTTTCCTTCCTTTCTAGCTTCTTTTACCTTTTGAACCTCCTTTCTTAATTTTGCTTGATCTTCTGGAATGAGATCTTCATTTATGAATATTCATGTTCCTTTTAGACTTGAGGTTTTACTAAGTATGTCGTACTTATAATTAGTGGAGCTCACCTTTATGTGGATTAGTCTTCCTTTATTTTCGGTTAATTTCCCCAACCTTGTTGCTTCTATGAGACACACTGTTTCAATTTGTAATCTATTATGTAATTATGTCTGGGCTAAGGCTAAAGTATCCTCATCTACTTCCTCTTTTAAACCAAAGATTATAAGGTTCAAGACCCTTTTGTTACGTTCGTGGTCTAATTCTATTATTTTTTTTATTTCATCTTTAATTGGTTTGATATCTAACTTATCTACCACATTATTTAGGGTGAGGTGGCTATTAACTTTTTCTTCTAGTTCTTTAATCATGTCTTTCATTTTAAGGCTCTCTAAAGTATCAACATCTCCTTGATGGGATGGTTGGTTAGTATCTTGGTTTTGTTTTTCTATAACCTACAATCTAATCTCCATTGCCTCCATTTTATTCTCCAGTAGTTCTATTTTATTTTCTATTTGTTTTTGGATCGTGTCTTCAAGAGATGCAAATATATTTTCCAACATGGATTCTAACTCTTTTTGTAGCTTGGCTTCTCTTTCTTCTCTATGTTTCTTTAAAGACTCTATATACTAATAAAGTCCTTGTAGACTAACTGTGCTAGGTCTGCCCTTGGTAATCTTTGGTAATTGTGGTGAAATATTCATACTTGAAATTATATGAGCAAATATGTATTAGAAAAAGAAAAAGATAAGGAATGTGTGCACCTGATATCAGCAAACCTGAATGCAAATCACCCGTGCCCACTGCAACCTGCAGACTGGAGATGCGAGCCTGTGAACCGGGTTTAAATGCCGAAGAATATATGCGAGCCTCTGCGTTGGATATA
This sequence comes from Pinus taeda, assembly GCA_000404065.3. NCBI lineage: Eukaryota > Viridiplantae > Streptophyta > Pinopsida > Pinales > Pinaceae > Pinus > Pinus taeda. The sequence goes on along the minus strand of APFE030109350.1, from coordinate 77,086 downwards.
GTGAGCCTCAAAATTGATCACTGAAGATGCGAGCCTTATGGTCTTATATTGTAGAGGAAGTGTATATATAAAGTATGTGTTTAACTCCTTCCCGAAGAATATATGCGGAGAATGCGAGGAAGTGTATATATAAAGTACGTGTTTAACTCTTTCACTAAGCCTCAGAACTCTTTCACCGAAGAATATATGCGAAGAATGTGAGGAAGTGTATGTCTAAAGTACGTGTTTAACTCTTTTCCTAGTTTTATTTTTTTTTTTGTATTTTTTTAAGAATAAGATTTTTATTTTTTGAGTTAATTTTTAATTTTTTTTAATATAGTTTTTAAATAATTTGTTAATTATAACTTTTTAAATATTTTTTAACTAATTCTTAACATATAAATTTTAATTTTAATTTTTTTTATTTTTTATTTTGGTTACATTTAATTTTTCTTACCATTTTATAATTTTTTTTATTTTTATTTTATATTGGTTTACATTTTATTTCTTACCCAGTTTCAAATTATTATTGTTTCTTAATAAAATTTTTATTAAAATTTAATTTTATTTTTAATTTTTTAATGTTTCCTTTTTTTTAATGTTTTTTTTAATTATATATTATATATATATATATATAATATATATATATATTATATAATATATATATATATATATAAATATATTGTTTATTTTATTATCTAATCCACTTTATTTATTTGTTTTTTTTAATAGTAATTAAATTTTTTGTTTTTTTTTTGTTATATATATATATATATAGTCCTCATGATGAATCATAATATAATAGTTCGAAGTGACTTTGAAAACTATTTTATTGATTTCTCTTAAAATATTTTGTATTAATTTTTTTATGTGTTGACTTTTTTTGTCATTTTTTTCTTTTAATTTTATTTTAAATGTTTTAATATATTGTTTTTATTTTTGTTTTATTTTTAAAACATTTTTCTTTTTTTGGTTTTACTTTTAAATTTTTTTCAATCTTTAATTTTTTTGTTGTTTTGTATTTTGCATTTTATTTGTCTACTTATTTATTATTTCGTTTTATTTTATTTTTTTCTAGTGTTCATGTCGATCATCAACTAGCAACCCAACCTAATTATGTGTCAATTTGATAGTTGATTTTAAAGTTATCGTTATAATGGACAAATCCTCCCCACACCATATCAATTTCATGGTTGATTTTTAAGATTTCATTGCAATAGGTCGAGTTCACCTACACCACATGTCAACTTGATGGTTGATTTTTATAAATTTGTTGTAATGTGTCAAGTTCTCTTAGGCTAAGAATTTAAAATAGTTATACTTTTAACATCTAAAAAATAATTACTCTTGATATAATTACTCTTTCATTCGGGTGTTCATTTTTAAAGACTTTTGAGTCATATAATTTTTGTTGAATGCTATGGTTGAAATATATTGAAAACTTAAGGTTTTTTGTAGTCATGATATTTGTTTTTAATTCTATGATTGAAGAATTGTCAAAATTTTAAGGTTTTTCTAAGTCATGATATTTTATCTTTAATACTATGGTTGAAAAAAATTATAAATATTTTACCTTTAATGTCATGACCGAAAATTGTTGGAATTTTAAGACTTTTCAAAGACATGTTATTTTATCTTTAATGCCATGCTTGAGATTTTTTTGAAATTTTAAGGTTTTTCGGAGTCTTGATATTTATCTTTAACTCCATTGCTATAAAAAAATTGAAAATTTACCCCGAAAAAAATAAAAATTAAATAAAAATGAAATTAAATTAAAATTAAAATTAAAGAAAATAAAATTAAAATTAAAATAATAAATAAATAATAAAAATAAATAAATAATACAAATGTTATTCTAACATCAACACTTTTCAATTTCAATGTGTTTTTTGCACAAAAAATGACTTTTTTTTACTATTATTTTTAAAAAATATTGAAAATCTACTCTAAAAAAAAAATGGTGATGTAGAATCAACACTTTTTGTTTTCGTGTTGTTTCTTCATGTTTTTTGGAGTTTTTTTTGCTAGAATTCTCATTTTGAGGTAATAGTTCTTATTTGATCGGTAACTTTGTTATACCTCTACGGACCCCAAGACCATTTTTCTCCCATAATTTTTTCCACATCCTCAACCATGAGAAAGATGAAGAAAGGTAACCCCTTTATAAAATATATGAAGAAGGGAAATACCTTATACACCCCTCCTAGATTTTCGCCAACCATCTTGTGAGAGACTCTAAATGCACCATTTTCCCACAAAAATTCCCTACCTCCATCTTATACATTGCCTCTGGAATGTCTAAGATTTTTATCTCTTTCCCCACCACCATATGTACCTTATATGTCTTTGACCTTATTCCTTTTTTTCCCCAGAAGCCTAGATTTGGTTTGAATTCTAGCATCCTTAAGCCAAATCTCCAAGGAAGGATACTTTGAGTTGAAGGACGAGAAGGCTACAACAACATAGAAAGGGAGCTACACAAGCTGAGCAAAAAACAATTCCATTGAAAACTCCTTTGGATGATATGCCACCTCACCTTGATGCATTAAGCCCAACAAACTTTTGGTTGGACTGTGATGCCTTGAAAGAAGGACTTTTCCTATAAAATCAAACCGAGGATGGAATATCTCCACTAGATCTATCTTGTCATCTTCATAGTCCACTAAATCTTCCTCCCATGAGTTTTGATCTATTAAGCGCATAATGAGTACCGCTTTTCCAACCTTAGCTTTAACATAGTACTAAAGGACAAAAAACAACCTTAAATCCATTTAAAAACCAAGACAATGGAGTCCCTCCAAATATTTCTACTTATCTCCTTTGTTTGCGAGTTGGGCTAAGTCCATTGAATTCCCTTATGCGAGATCTAAAACCCCTACCTAGATCGTACATTACTTTGGCTAGCCTACCTAGATCGTACACCAGAAATAATCTCTTGGCTTTTGTGATCCAAGGGCATAGGCTTAGCCTTGGTATGACATCGTCCCACCCTCAACCCACAAGCTTGAACCTCTAGCTTCCATATATGTTGAAGAGTCTTTGATCTTCTCCTTCCTCCTAAGAGAGCCATTTCATTTTTACATTGTTATTAACTCAAATATCATATTTTTGTAATTGGGAAAACACATATAAATGGAATTATTATACTATCAAAGCATTTCATAATAATATATGTAGCAATACATATTAGTTCATGAATGTAACCCTAAATCAAAATGTATATTTTATCGTTCTTCCAATTTTGAGCACATAACAACATATATACATCTTATAGGTTATCTATGTTATATGGGCTAACTTATTGTAGGTTACATTGTATATGAAACCTATAGGTTATCTAAAATATTGTAGGTTACATTGTATATGCAACCTAGAGGTTAGAGGTTATATTAATTTGTAGGGTTTACAATTTGAGCTTGTTTTTAGAACAAGATACACCTTTTAAAAGTCATATGTATGATTGACACCATTATATATTTCAAACCTTTAGCTATTTTATTAGTTGATGTGGATTTTTAATATAATATATTATATATATAATATATATATATATAATATATATAATATATATTCAGTGATAAAAATATGAAATTTTTAGAGGAAAAATTATTAATTAACAATGACATATGTCCATTAAGACCAAATAAAATGAGAATGACCAATAGAATAGAATTAATTTTCTATCAATAAAAAATGTATGTATGTTAATAGAAAATAAAATGAATACCAGAAATTCCCTTAAATTCATTATTTGCATAAAATAAATTACATTGTCAATTAGTTGTTGAAACAATGATATATATTACACCTTCAAATGTATTTACATATACATTGTATATAAACACATGCTATAATTTTGAAAATTATATGTTGCTTGGGAGGTTTTTACAAGCCCTCCTCTTCATATGAAGAAAATTTACTAGTCTCTATTTCCTTTCATAAAGACTTTGATTGATTTGTAACTCCATCAAAAACATGTTTTAATTATCTCTAAAGTTTTTGAACTCTCTTTCCATATGTTGCAATGTATCTTGCAATTTCCTTTTATCTTCTTCTGGATTTTTAAACATTTCCACATTCTTCCTATACTTCTCCAAGCGTTCCTTTTCATTCCTTTGAAGATATTCCTTTGTTGATTTTAGTTGGGATTGAACTTCAGCTAATTAACCTTTGATCTTTTTACTTCATTTTACAATTTATGTTCTCTCAATTATTTCCTCATTTGTAGTGGAAATTAAAATTGGTATTGCCTCAACTATGGGTGTCTGTAATTGTCGCAACAAATCAACAATTTTGGATTTCAAGTTTTGTATCTCCATGTCATATCCCAAATGTTGTGTTCTTCATTTATGCAATAATTCCTTTTTGAGCTCTATAATATTTTCATCTTTATCAACTAGCTTTGCCTTCAATGATTTAATATTTGGTGATGAGGCATATACATCATCTATAACACTCATGGATGTGAGAGCTTCCTGAAACTTCTTCTCTCATGTTTGTAGGGAGTTTTCCAAGTCAATTGAATTTGTTTTTTTTCTAGACTACTGTCAATTTTACCTTTACCCTTACTACCTTTACTATGCATTTATTTTTCATGTTCAAGTTCTTTAATATTGGTTTATGTGTTGGTACATCTCACATATCTCTCTTTCAACTTATTTGCTTACCTAGCTGAATTTTTCCTCAAGGTGTTCATTGTTTTTCATATGTAGAAATTTTGAATAATTTAACACATATTCAATGGATATTATCCTGATCATGTACTATTGCAGAAAAAATACACAATACATAAGCTCCTCTACGTTGATCATCAATATAGCAGCATCAATAACAATAAAACATCAAGACATTCACACATTAACACAGTATGTATCCCGGGGAAAGCATCTCGCTAAAAACCCCAACTATCTGTATATTAATGATTGAGTCATGTAACATTACACAGCATAATACTTCTCACAAGTACCTCCACCTCTGTTACACACAATAGAGCTCAGATCTGAATCAATCACTGGCTCAAATCTCCTTCGCTGCTTGCCTGCCTCCGCTGCTCAATACCTGCTCAAGAACTGATGATAATTCCAAGGCAACCACGTATTTACTTGGCTAAATAACATGAGCACAAGCAATCCTCATTGGCATTACTCAATCCCTTTGATTGTGCAAGATCTAGTGCACAACTATAGTCACAACTGATAGCAATCTGATTCTCTAACACCTGTCCCTGCTGAACTGAACATGCACTGACATGCAACTGAGTTAACTGATGTATTCATTAGTTGTATTATGAGTTAATAACTTGTGAATTGATTAATAACTAATTCACCCAACTCATCTCTAGTCTATTTGCCAGTTAGACTAAATACAACCAGTTTAACAAAGCTAAACTGAACACAACTCCATCAACTGCACCTCCAGTCCACTAAACTCAATTCACTTGAGTTCTAACTGAAGTCCTGCATGCAAATATTAGTCATCCCATAGGTAACCACGTATTTCCTTCTGGGATCTGCATGTACCACATCCGTAGCTCATCCTGAAGTGCTCCAAGAGAATAAGACAAAGTTTATAGTCTAAATATTATTATGAGCTAATAATATTTGACTGTTCTATATTTAGACTGAGCAGTCACTCCGCTGTGATCTAAAGTCACTCCGCTGTGATCTAAAACTAGAAGTCCATCTATTTTTCCCAACTTGATCAATTATCCATAAACAGCAACCTGCAATCCATAGACATGATCCATATGTCTAAAAATAGACATAGTCTAAAAATAGACTTGCGGCAAAAATAGCCTGCAGGCCCACTTAGTTAAGGTGACTCCTTTCCACTAAGCTCCATCATCTTGTTGCATTCTCAACAAGAATTTCTTGTTGCACACTTTTCAACAGTTTCTGAGACCAATCCTGGCGATGGCTTGCTACAATTTTTGTCAAGATATTTTTCAATACCTTGTTTGTACTTTCTACCTGTCCATTCGCCTAGGGGTGATAAGGAGTTGTCACCCTATGTTTAACCCCATATTTCTACATAAGCCTTGCTACCATGTGGGATGTGAACTATGCCCCTCCATCTGAAACAATCTCCCTTGGAGTACCATATTGAGCAAAAATCTCTTCGAAAAGAAAACTTGCAACCACCTATTTTGTTACTTTCGCAACCAATCTAGCTTCCACCCACTTAGTCACATAATCAGTGCATACTAGAATGTGAACCTTTTAATGAGAAGGTGGGTTGAAAGGTCCAATGAAATCAATTTCCCACTTCTCAAAAGGTTTAAGGACTACTTGGGGCTGTAGTGGCATCTCATCCGATTTTCCAGGTTATCCCATGCGTTGACATCTATCGCATCTTCAAACATAGTCTCGAGCATCACAAAATATAGAAGGCTAGTAATATCCTATTTGTAGCACATTGTGGCATGTTCTTTTATATGCAAAATGTCCTCTATAAGGGTCACCATGGGCAGCCTTCAATATCTCATAGATTTCATCCTCAGATACTCAGTACCAAATTTGCTAATCAAAACCTGTGTGAAAAAGGTACCCTGCCATCCATGAATATTGGGTACTATGATGAATAATTTTTTGTTGTTCCTTGTATGAAAAGTTACGAGGTACCTTCCCTGTAGCAAGATAGTTAGCAATATCTGCATACCACAGAGTGTTATTAGAAATTGCAAAGAGATGCTCATTTGGAAAACTATCTTCTATGGGTGTACCTTCAACATTATTTTCTAGTTTAGACAAAAAATCAGCAACCACATTGTCCTTTCCTAGTTTATCTACTATGGTAATGTCAAATTCTAGAAGTAAAAAAAGCCATCTTATAATACGACTTGGAGTAATGGGTTTATTCATCAGATACCTGATTGCTGCATGATCAGTATGTACAAAGGTGGGATACCCAGTAATAAAATTTTGGAACTTGTTGATGGCATAGATGACGGCAAGGAATTCTTTTTCAGTCAATGTGTAGTTTAAATCAGTAGGAGCCAAGTTCTTACTAACATAGTAAACTGCATATGGTACCTTGTCCACTTGTTGTCCTAGAACTGCTCCAACTGTTGTCTGAGAGGCATCAACATGAATATGGAATGGTAATGTCAAGTCTGACCCTCGAAGGATCAAAGCGCTACAAACAAGTTCCTTGATCTCCACAAAGGCTACATCACAATTATTTGTCCACACAAAATCTTCATCTTTTGTCAGCAATTGAAAAAATGGATGTGATATTTTAGCACAATTTTCTATAAAATTCCTGTAATAACTAGCACAACCAATAAAGCTACATACCTATGTGGGTGTTTTAGGTTTTGGGAAGTGAAATATTACCTTTATCTTAGCTGGATCCATTTGAATTCCAGTAGCTGAAAGTAAATGCCCCAAGACTATTCCTTCCTCCATCATCATGTGGAATTTTACTGTACTCAAAGAGACATGCGCCTATTTACATCTTTCAAGACTTTTTTCCAGATTCTCCAACCCCTCTTCGAATGAGTTCCCATATGGAGTGAAATCATCCATATAAATCTCAACACTGTCATCTACCAGATCAGAGAAAATCCCCAAAATTTCCCTTTGGAAAGTTGCAGGCGTATTACATAGACCAAATGGAAGGACCTAGTATGCAAAGGTCCCCCAAGGGTAGGTGAAAGTAGTTTTATCCTGATCTTCAGGAGCTATCTAGATCTGGTTGTACCCACTAAATCCATCCAGGAAGGAGAAGAACTTCTTCCCAGCCAAAGTATCCAAGACTTGATCAATGAATGGTAACAGAAAATGGTCATTCTATTTTTCCTTATTTAATTCTCTCTAATCCACACATATCGGCCATTTACCATTTTTCTTGTGGACAATCACCAATGGGGAAACCCATTGGCTGTCCGAAATGGGGTAAATAAATCCTACATCCAACAGCTTTTGAATTTCTTCCTTGATGATGTTTTTTAGAGCGGGGTTCATCCTCCTCTAGGACTATTTCACAGGACCACAATCCTCTTTGATGTATATATGATGGGTACATAGATTGGCAGGAATCCCTTTCATGTCCGTGGAGTCCCAAGCAAAGGCTTCTTTGTGTTTTCAAAGAACATCTAGGCATTGTTTCTTCTAGAATTCTGATAGATATGGATTAATATTTAGGGTCTTCCCTGGCTCTATCTCCATAGAAATGCTGTCATGGGACACAATTGTAGGTAGCTCTTTGAATCCATCTGTTGTTTCAATATTTTCCTACGTTTCACAGCTCAAGGCAGACTCCAAGATTTGCTAATTTGAATCTGAAACAAAACAGGGATCACTAATAAAAGGGGTAATGGTGTCATCTTTTGTTTCTATTTTCAACTGAAGGGCCTGCCCAATAGTAAGGATTGGTCTTAATTCCTTATTTTCATATTCAAACTCTTCCTCTAATAAAGGTTTCTTGTGGCCAACTAACTTCACTGATGGGCTAGGTTCTGCACAAGGTTATAACACAAGATTTTTAGTAACCTGCCCATTTTAGATAACTATGTGCCTAGAACGACACCCAATATAAGCATTTGTAGTTGCGAGCCACAGTATTCCCAAAATCAGGGGATGGCCACCAGTTGGGGACTATGTTTGCAGCACTAGGAAATCCACAGGGTAATGCCATGAATCAACTGAGATTGTGATATCTTCCAACTTTCCTACCGACTTGACTATAGATCGATCTGCCAGCTCTAACATAGTAGGTGTGTGTTTCAGGTTTCGAAGACCTAGTGCGTGCATAGTTTTAGTGGTAATGAAATTAATGGCAGCTACCAAATCCACTATCACATTTGGAATTTCTACTCCATTAATTTGCATGGTTAGAATTGGGTTCCCGGTATCCCCATATTTCATAGGCATAGCCTTTCCCATCATAAAATCTGATAGCTTTCCCATCAAATGAATGGTGAGTGCGTCCCTTGATTTCTTTTTAGGCTTCTTAACACAATATTCCCAGAGAGTTTTTGCATATATAGGTACGTCCCTCATAGCTTGTAATAGGGGCATATTAACAAACAAATTTTGTAACTCCCCTAACAAGTCAAACTCAGCTTGAGGGATCTGTTTACTCAAGGTCAATCTTTTCGGATAGGGTGGTTCAGCTCAGTTTTCTTGAGTAATTAGCGGTCGAGGAGATGTTTGAGTTTTACTGATTTGGTTTGATTCCTCCTCAACTATTTATGATTCTTTTGCCTCACTGCCAACTTGTGTAATGATAACAGGTGAGTGTTGAGCATCTACTACCCACCTAGATCTCAAATTCATCTCATAAAGTTCCATGGTGGAGATGTTGTATGAAGGTAGGTTGAGGGTGTCAGCTTGCTAAGCCCCTTTATTGTTAGGATTCAAATTGGGTTGGATAGCAAGTTAAGGATGAATAGGCTGATTACCAGGAGGCATATTAGAGGGAAATTGAAACTGTTGTTGTTGTAGCATTGACTAGGGAAACTATCCTAGAGGAGAGGGTCCACGCCAGTTCAAAGCCCATGAAGAACCTGAACTAGCTTGAGGAGCCCATTGCTACTAGGGTGGAAGCTGATATTGGGGCCACATAGGTGGATAAGGCATGGAATCAAGACCCATATTAAAATTATTGAAATACTAAGATGGATCTAGAAACATACCTTGATTTGCAGTTGGTGGCCAAGGTTGCCATGGCTTTTTGGATCCCATAAAGTACAATTGCTCCATCTCTTCTCCTATCCCTTGAAAAACCACTTTTATTCTTGGCAAGGAGGGGAATTAACTTGTTGCATGATTTAGCTCACAAATTGCACATTCCTCTACAGAGTTCAATGGGAATTCTCTCTGTGGATGCTTCTTTCTACATTTTTGGCAAAATAGAGTGATATTCCTTTCCAATTCCATCTATTTCTGTTTTACTTGTAGTGTGTCCATCTGTGTAGACAAGGTACTCAAGATATCAGTCCTCAAGTTATCCAATAGTTTTCCAATTTCTACATTCGTGACACCTCCGCTAGATACTTTTGTTGACTATATTCCCTATTTATTACTTGCAACTCCCCTCAAGCACTGAATGCACAGCTCACAGATGGTATCGAGGTCCTCTTTTGATATATCTCCCTTCCCCACTATGTTTAACAACTCAAGAGAGTCTTCTCGAAAGGCTTGGAGAAGGATAATTTTTAAAATGTCCTTATCCAAGGTAGAATGACCTAATCTTTGTAGCCTGTACTTAAACCATTCCACAAAATCCTCCATGTTCTCATCTTCTTTCTGCATGAACTTAAAAAGTTCTTCCTTAATATCTTGAGATTTACAATAGTACTAATACTTCTCCAGGAAAGAGGTTTTCATCTCATCCCATGTGGTGAGAGCCTTTCCTCCTAGACCCATAAACCATCACAGGCTTGTCCCTTTTAGTGTAGCAGGGAAGATTTTCAATTTCTGAGCAATTGTTATATAGTCATATCCCCAACATACAATATAAAATTCAAACATGAACGTGTGAGGATCTTCCGAAGTCAGTCCATGAAAGCTAGGTAAAGTTGTTAAAGGAATGGGCTTCATTGGTGCACTAGTCCCAAGATCCCCAATTAGGAATTCCATAGTAGAGATTGTAAGTGCCACTAATATCCTCCAATAATCACTAGGGATTTCATCAGGTTCTGCAGTAAGTGATGGAAGGGTTCGTATCATAGGAGTTTGAGTTGCTTTAACAAAACTCCCTTTATCCCTTTGTGATAAAAGTACCCCTACAACTTCTTCCTCTTTGTCACAATGGCTTGACTTTTTAGACCCCTTCTTTATGACTTCTTCTTCCCTACTAGAATGGAATGATCCCTCATATCTTCTTCTTCAACTTTTTCTTCCTTCGTTACTAGCAGCGGTACTCCAGTATCAGGTATACTGCTGCATTCATTTTCTGCTGCTAGAAGGGTCTATTGTGTTGAATCAATAGGGGATACTGTGGATAGCAATGGTTGTTCTACAGATTGTCCCTCAGATCTTGTTCGAATACACAGCCTTACAGCGGCACGAGAGGATGCCTCTAATTTAGCTTTTGCAATGATTTGCTGGATATAATTATTCCTTGTCAAATCCTGTCCTCCCTTCTTTGGGGCTCTTCCTCTACCCCTTTTATTAGAATCTTTGTTCATGCAAGTCAGTGAGAGGAAAATATCTAAATTAAGTCACTATGCTCAGGACCAGAGTAGGGTGTCAAAATACCATTCCCTCCCTAGGATGAGAGATTGATTTTTAGCAAACAAGAAAGGGAAACAACTAAAAGGAGATCTAGGGTTCAGGGCTTGGAGTAGGGTGTCAAATGACCCTTCCCTCCCCAGGACAAGAAACTCAATAAGAAAAGAACACACATACAAGGAAATCTACAGCTCAGGACCTGGAACAGGGCATCAAAGGACCATTCCCTCCCCAGGACGAGAGATTGGGTTTTAATAATGTAGAAAAATTTAAAACAGCTAACCGAAGAAAACAACTCAACCCAAAAACAAAGTAACAAAAATCAAAATACTACACTCAGGATTTAGAGCAGGGTAGCACTTCCCTCCCTAAGATGAGAGATTGATCCTCTGGTTGATACAGATCGTGTCTTGCACCTTGTTAGCATTCCCCAGCAGCTGCACCAAAATGTTGGTGTCCAAGTGTGAATAAAATATTCAACCCTTTCCTACATTAGTTCATCAATCCAGGTGCATACAACTTTCATGGTAACGTGCAAGGTATATGTAGGGGCAAGGTTACAACCTTACATCAACCAAGGATTCATGATTAAGAAATCAACACATCATTGTAATAGTAATAGAAATTAAATCGCTAAATGTAAAAGGCATTCACAACAATCTATAAAGATCTATAACAGCAATAAAGAAATAAACACAACAAGTAAAACATCATACATAAAAGGAAAAACGTAGCACCTGATCAGGGTTGTGTTAATTTATAACTAGAGATAGAACAACAAAATTACTTGTATTTTATTAATCTGTAAAGAAGATGTTACAATACATATCTTTGTGTGGCTAACCCTTCACATAGGAATAAAACCCCTTTTATACAATACATGGGTAATAACATATTCCCCAAAACTAGAAACTAAATGCCCAAAATATACAACAGTTTAGAACAGTACTAGTTGCCAAGAGAGTGAGAACAAAAATGAACCAAAATAGGCTTGAAAACAACTATGAGTTAGTTATGTTGTCTCAGCATTGCCGAATAGCTGTTGTGAATCACGGAACTACTGTTACATGCTGTGAAAGTGATATCTATTCACTGGAATCGGCAAACATAACAAGTTTTAGTAGTTCGCATAGGCAAAACCCTTGTGACTTTACTTCATCAACTAAATATTCCAAGAGACAAAGAAAGGAGGGTTACCTCATAGGTTTATCATAATAAATGCATGTCAATTAGTGAAAAAAGGATGAAAGGATGGGTGGAAGTGTGAGGAAAAGATAAGCAGATTTGGTGCCCAACACAGATTTCAAATGATCAAGAAAAGGAAATAGACAGTCCATTGGTTCATTCATTTTTTTGGTCATTGATTGAAGAAAAGTAGATTATAAATCCTTTTAAAAATCATTATTCTCAATAGCATAAAACTGCATCCCAAGATAATCAGATTGAAAAGGTATGTGACATAAAATCACATCTTACTGTGTTAGTTATTAAAGAGTGCATTAAAGTTAATCTTTTTCAAATATCTAATGAATCTTCTACTTTAGAAACTCTCAATTCAGACTCACATGAAGGATTACTCATGAATCCATTTTCTCAAGGAGATATGTATGTAGCTTAAGATTTTGAGATTTTGAGGATACTAGGCTTCAAAGAAATGAAAAAGAAAAGGTTGATCTAGAGCGTGTTGAAAATGAAGATTTTATCGAGGAAAATATGCATCTTGAAGTAACAAACACGAAATATTTTGGAGATCAAGATCATATTTTTGCTGAAGCACATGAAAGGTTGACTCTTAACAATCCCATTATTCAAAATTAGTTGTTATATTTCCAGACTTTCAAGAAAGTTCAAGGTTTTTTGTTGAGGATGAGAAGAGTGAGAAACGTACCATTATTTCACTTAGAGCTAATTATGAGTTTTATGGTGAAAAAGAAAACTTGGATCAAGCCATAGTTGTAAGTGAAGAAAATATTTTCCTTCTTGCTAATCAGCAAGAGCTGTTCATTCATGATTTCGAGGACCTTTTTTCAAACATGTTGGAAGCAGTTGTATAGGTGGATTTGGGCTTATTCGTGAACATAGTGATTCATTTTAATTATCATATTGAACTTTCATCAGCTGAATACAAGCTTCAATCAGATGGTCATTTGCTTGGTTGGATGTATTGGAAGGATCATTTCACATGATTGTGTGGCTATCTTCAGGAGGTGTAGATATATCTCATCAGAGTTTGAAGCTCGAGGAGAATACCCTAAGACTTTGGTATTGTACTGTCAAATTTATTATTTCCTTAAAGTTTTCAGCCATGTAAGTCATTCATTCAGTGAATTTTAAACGAGTCAGTAAGCTTTTAGTTAGTCGGTTAATTTTTCAATTTTCTTGTTTGACTCCATTGACCAATGGTTTAGCTGTTATTTTGTTCTTCGCACCTCACAAGGAGGTTTCCATCCCCATTGGATCCAATATTAGGATCATAAGTTTTATCGTCAATTTTTTTCCTATCCTTTAATTTTCAATTTGGAGTAGTTGAGCCTATGGCTATTGTTGTTTTCATAGCCTCCAGATTGTTGTCTGACATCTTTGAGTTTCTTGCATGAAGGGTTCATTCAAATTCTGAAAGGGTCTCAGTTAATGGGAGTCATGCTCGTGTATGTTTGTACAATCAAGTCATGCTTCCTTTTATTTCCTACCCTGTTTCCATATTTCCCTTTATACATACCTTCATATATCATCTACATCCTATCCACTTTTCACATATCATTTACATCTTATTCACATTTCATTTCCTTTCCCTCCCTCGGTTCTAAACCTATCCCCATGACACCACTACCACTCCTCTATACTCATCACATGCACAACCCTCATGTATAACATGCAATCGCCTCCCCCTGCCCCCCCGCCCCCCTCCATCACCTAATATAAATTATTCTCCCAAAATTTTAATGATTTCCCATGATTTATGCTCATGCCAAGCATGGAGGGCTTCGACACTCTACAATGTAACTTCCTCTAAAATTGATTGTTGTAGTCACCATTTTTTAGAACAGTGTCTAACTACATTGAAGAGAATTTTGGAAAAAGGAAAGAGGTTTTTCTTAAACCTAGACTAGAGCACAATAACCTCTTCCCAATTTTTAACACATGTCATGGATCGGGAGATTTGATTGTATCTTCAAAGCCTATTTTTCGAATTGCACAAATACTCTATTTTAAGTCATTGTTTTGTACATTATTTTCAGGGAAGCTAGGAAATAATTTAGAGAAACTGAAAGAGGTTTATCACAAAAGAAGTGTAATCTACAATAATCTCCTTCGTTGTTTACACAAGTATTACTATTTGGGAGATATGGGCCATCGTAAAGGTGTTGCGCAACTCTTGTACATGCCATGCCCACATTATTACATGCATGCTGGAGGGAAGCCACCTATCAAGTTTTCAAGGGTTTGACATGGAGTACGTGTGGCATCTAGATCACCTCAGTAGTCTGTCATGTTCTAGCTTCAAAAGCACAAAGCATCGATCATTATGCAGCTTCTACACAGCCTTTTGCACACTCAACTATCAAACGTTGTAGTTTTTGTTACTTTCACTTCATGTTTATCATTGTCGAAGATAATATTGTTTCTTTCTAGAAGAAGTTTAGTTTTAAAGTGATCAGATATTGATTCAAGACTTTAATGATAGCTCAAAATTCAAAGTGTTTGAAAGAGTGTCGAACCTAAATGACTAGATAGATCTTGCCTTCCTGATTCTGATGCCGTGAACGATTCAAAAAACTGACACCGTATGAAGAAGTTATCGCCATTTGAAAAAGTCCAGTAAACTACAAATTCCAAGGATAAATTGATTTTTGGAAAATATTTAAAAAAGAACATTCCAAGGAATATTCCCCAAAATATTCTTGTTTGGTTGACCAATCAAGCGCTGACACGTGGCAAGCTTGGAGGCCACCACATGGCCTTGGATTGG
>APFE030109350.1:25228-60910 GCA_000404065.3 Pinus taeda | reverse complement strand
GTGGGAAAACTCATTGGCATACTCTATCCCCTGATTTGTGCAAGATCTGGTGGACAACTATAGTCACAACTGATAGCAATCTGATTCTCTAACACCTGTCCCTGCTGAACTGAACATGCACTGACATGCAACTGAGTTAACTGATGTATTCATTAGTTGTATTATGAGTTAATAACTTGTGAATTAATTAATAACTAATTCACCCAACTCATCTCTAGTCTATTTGCAGTTAGACTAAATACAACCAGTTTAACAAAGCTAAACTGAACACAACTCCATCAACTGCACCTCCAGTCCACTAAACTCAACTCACTTAAGTTCTAACTGAAGTCCTGCATGCAAATATTAGTCATCCCATAGGTAACCACGTATTTCCTTCTGGGATCTGCATGTACCACATCCGTAGCTCATCCTGAAGTGCTCCAAGAGATAAGACAAAGTTTATAGTCTAAATATTATTATGAGCTAATAATATTTGACTATTCTATATTTAGACTGAGCAGTCACTCTGCTGTGATCTAAAAATAGAAGTCCATCTATTTTTCCCAACTTTATCAATTATCCATAAACAACAACCTGCAATCCATAGACATGATCCATATGTCTAAAAATAGACATAGTCTAAAAATAGACTTGCGCCAAAACTTACCTGCGGGACCACTTAGTGAAGGCGACTCCTTTCCACTAAGCTCCATCATCTTGTTGCATTCTCAACAAGCATTTCTTGTTGCACACTTTTCAACAAGAAGCTCAGGGAAGCTTAATGCACCGATTGAAGGAATCAATTCTAAGGGATCTTAGATCTGTTTGCAAAATGATGACAGCCATGATAGGGATTTAGATGGTTCTCTAAGCCCATTGGTTTAGTCAATAACCATTGGAGTTGAGTGTGGAACTTGTAAAAGAGTTGAAGCCATAATCCCAAAGAGCCAAGTCAAATTGACAGAAGCTCAAGGAGACGTAGCCCACGAGATTTGAGTGAACTCCTAGATTATATTTGGTGTTATGTATTGATGTTTATTTTTTGCATTATATGGCTATTATGTGTGTCTAATATTAGTAGAAACAAATCAACTTAAATCACTTAAACAGTTAAAAGAAACAAATACATACACTTGTTTCAAGTACTTATTTCTGCAATTGTCAACATAAGCTAGATCAAATAATTGTTAAGCTTTGGAGTGAGAGGTTCTTGTACGTATAACAAGATTTTAAACCCTCATTTTAGATCAGGGATAAAAAAACACTTTTCTTCTTCTGTTTTTGAGGAAAAGGACTTTGAACAACAACAGTTTTCCTCCTTTTTAATTTTAGGATCGATCCTCTGTTAGATGAAAGATGCATTGAATTTAGAAATTATGATATCTTATGTATGTTCTATATATGTTGATCAATGGATATGGAAAAGGTTGTTGTCAGTTCAACATTATTGTGGAATAATATTCGATTTTATGTGATTGTGATCAATTTCATGTATGGAATGCTTATGACTTGAAGGTTATCAATTAATTGTCTACAGGGATACTTTTGGTATGATACTTTGGACTTATTTTTATGTATTTATCAATTATTCAATCAGTTTGTTCTTTATAGTTTCTTGTGCATAAGTATAGTGATCTCGATTATGTTGGACTTTAGTTTATACTTCTCTAAACGATTGTTGTCCATATTTTAGTTTCAAATGAAATATTACATATCTATGCATGTTGTTACTTCTTCTCAATCTCTTTCTGATGTGTAAGCAGTGTTGTTGTGTACAAGGAAAGGACTTGTGTTTTTGTTCTCTCCTCTATAATACAACATATATTTCTCCAAAGTTTATGTTTGACAAGCCTTTGTGGGTGATATTGATTTTACTTGCATAAGTAAAATGGGTAGCAAGTTGAATTGATCACATATTTCCATTCTCTTCATCCATTCACACTTCAACCAAACTTTTCAAATTCCTTTTCAAGTCTAGTCTTTGTATGCCACATAGCCGAAACCTTTAGTTTTCATAAGTTGAGGGAGCCCCCTCTAGTTGAAGAAGACTAGTCTTTCAACCCAAAGAAGTTTGTGGTTACCTCTGAGCTTTCTCCTTTCAGCCAGGAGAAAACTACGAAGTGCTAACAATAGGGATGGGGTCTCCTTGAAGAATGGGGATTAACTCCATCAAAAATGAGGTTAGGCTTGAATAAACATGAGTTCAAGGATTCCTATTGGGAACGATTCACCCAATGATGCTTCTAGATCTCACTTTTTATTTTTACTTGCTATTGATTCATGTGTGCACTTTTTAGTGGCAGACAAAGTGCACATTTGTGCAGGGATCAATGTCAATAACTACATATGTGTATAAAATGACTTAGGAAACTACACAAAAGACTAAAAGTGGGTTTATGGACCATGTTTCCCAGAATTTACACTTTATTCAAGGTATGTAAGTTATTGACTTGCAAGGGAGTGCTTCATGACACTTGGATGGAATGCGAGAGATCCAATCTGATGATCATTTATCATGGTGACAAAATGAAGTGTAACACATACGCACAATAGGATCAGGCCATCATATAGGAGCAAGATTAGAGGAGAGCACAGAGGTCTGAAGGCTCATCGCAAGGCTAGTCCATTTGAAATATTACAGACCAAGTGACATTACATACCTTACCTGCATAGATATAATAGACCTAGAATATTACAAAACTAACATGTATGGACTGTCAAGTATGGCTAGAATTATTTCTATGATGAGGGTCTATTAGCATTTCTACAATGAGGTTCCACTGACAGAGCACACACATAAGTCTAATGCCTAAATCTGTGACCTATGGCTGTGTAATATTTGAAGGATCTTCCTTCACAATGGTTTTTCACCAACATTGTTCCTTCTTCCTTAGTGGGTGGATTGCGAGTTTATAACCATGATCATGACATATTACCTCCAGAAGACCAATAATCAAGGAAAATTCCTCGAATATATTGATCAAATATTTCACTCTAAATAAATCAAATTTAAATTCCAAACTTAAAGGTGTTAATGGAAAGACTACAACTGAGACTGGTACGGGAAAAAGGTTAGTGAAGGAACCAAGTTACATAGAATGTAGAAGAAAACATGACCTTCAAGAAAAGGCAGAGATAATAGACTAGTCTTCAATGGTGATTCAACACATGAATGAATGTTTTGATAAGATCGATAATGCAGGTAAAATTGTTTCCAGTAGACAGTTATGCAGGATAGAGGAAATGTTTGGCATAGGGATGGATTTTTTTACTATCAGAGGAGTTAAAAAGAGGGAAAAGTAACACCAAATAGAAACCTATGAACTTGTTATGAGTAAAAAACACCAGTTTTCCTATTTTGGGATAATGGGCAGAGGTGCAGAATCGACATGCTTGAAAGTGGATGCAAAAGTAGTAGCTCACACTTGAGCAAGGCAGGGGATCGTCTACTCTGATACCTTGTTAAACACATACATGGAATAGACATTATGTGAAATATAAATGTGAGTTGCCTTTATTCACAAATATTTACACATTCATACATCTCCTTGTGACCCTTGGTCTTCATATACCAGGTGGTCCCTTGGACTTTGGTGATTGTTCACATTCCACACCAACCCTTAGCGGATTAGGTGTCGAACACTCTTCATCAATAATTATTGGTTTATTTAGACAAGGGTTTAATTTTTCTTTAAATTCTAACCTCAAATTATTGGTAGGTTGAGTATGAGGTTTTCTAAAATAGTGAACCCTGTGCTCTGCCTCTCTACTATTATCCTATGTATTCTTGCTTAAACATTTTCCCCTTTGGTCTTATGTTGCTAAATTCTTTTATTTATCATATTATTGTACTGATTGCATGACCTTTTTATTTTTCCTTCATAAACCCTAATCTCTGATTCACTTACAAGGTTTTATGCAGGCTCTTCCACAAGGATTTGATGACTAGATTTGGCCTCTGCTTCTGGAACTAGGGTTTTGATAGGGGTTTTAGCTTTAATCTTATTTTGATTTATGGGTGCATGTTTCCTTAAGGTCCTTTATCTCAATTGCTCTACATGCTTACTCAATTCATGGGTGTATAAGATTTTAATTAAACCATGATGGCATATATCATGAGAGAACAACTCAGTTCTAGTTCTAGCCTTAGTGTTCATTTTGGATAAATATTGATGTAAAAAGTATGAGAGACTCATCTTACAAAAACCAGCTAAGTGACACAAAAATATCATGTGATATAAACAAAATTTTGAGTACCTTCCTTCACACATAGAGAACAACTGCATAACCCTTAGAGCATTGATCCATTTGAGATTTAGCATACTCTAAGGGACTCCAACATTCCAATTAGGGTTTTGATGATTTTCCTTCAAGAAAACATTCAAATCTACATTTCGTACCCTCTAATTTTTAAACCACTTCTCTCCTTTAGTAGGTAACCTTGTAGCTTTTGCAATAGACTCTTCAATGACCAAAAACTACATATCTCTAACCGTTTTTATGTTGCCATTGAAGGAATTAACAAAATCATGACATCATCCCATATTATATCCATTGAAATGATGAAAAATGGGCTCCCATCCCACGTTAGTAAAAATTGGCATGATTTCTTCATAAGCCTGAAACCAATCTGATTAGGCTCATCAATGGGTAAATTGTATAGACCTTAATGCACCTCTAGCTTACTAAAGTAAGCTTTTCTCATAATTATTTACATGTTTTAATTATATTTTTCTTAATGAGGAGAGTAAAGATGAGATGTCATGGCTAGTGGTCTAATGTGCATTAATTGCAGGTTTTGGAGCAAGTTTTGGCTAATTAAAGTGCAGGAACTCGAATGAAGAAAAACAAGAGGCATTCTAGGAGATAGGATCTCCCTCTTTAAATACTCACTCACTTGAATATTCCTCAATCAAATCTCATCAGCTCGGAGTTGCAAGCAGCTGATTCACGAGGTTCATTAGAATCCAAGCCAGTGATAGTGAAAGACCAGTTGATCTCAACATTGGGAGCCAAGCCTCCCTAAATTTAAGGAATTTGTTGGTAACTTTAGTGGTATAAATCAAGAGGCCTAGAGCCTCATTAGTATTTGGATTTTTTTTGCAAGATAGCTAAGCAGCATTTTTGAGTTGAAGCATTGTAACCAAGAACTCTTATGTATTTCTGATATTTTAATGAAAATGAGTAGCATTCCCTTGATCCAGCACTGAGTTGACTCAGAGAGTTGAAGCTCTTCAGTTAGGGCCCAAACTTAGCAGCAGAGGTTCCTCTTTTTGTATATGTATGCTTAGGTTATACTCATAATTGTTAGTTGCTAAACTAATTTTGGTATTGTTAATTTGCAAGTATTGGTAGGTTTAATTAGTTTGCTTCCATTTGTGGATAGTTCTAATAGTAGCATCGTAGTGATAAGAAGATATTCCAAAAAGGCTAAAAGCAAGTGGTTTTCACCTCATTTCTCCCTTTCAGGGATCATGGCTTGATGAACACTTCCCATACAACCCAAAAAGATAGAATTCTTTCTTTTTGCGTAATATAGGGTTTCGTGCTAATTAAGCCATTCTCTTTTAGTTTCATACGATAAGCTGCAATTAGCATTTCTGATCTCTTAGGTTTTGTATTGATTTCATATTGCTCTTGTATTGGTTTCAAGCACTTCCATGCATGAACTCAGCAAATAAATGGTGACAACTATGTTTTCTTCTATTTGAGTAAACCCTTCTTGTTTTTAGTTGAATTTATGTATAAATGGAAATAGTGATGTGTGTTGATGCAAGAGTTCTACATTTTAGGGAGACCTCATCTCATTAACCTCATCCAAGTCATATACACACATGATTTCCAAAAGTCACTAACGTCTCAATTCGAATTCTTATTTTATGAGGAAAACTTGCCATTTTCGTTGAGCAAATACAACCATCTTAAAGCTTTGGGTTGAGTTTTGAGTAAGTTCCTACCACTCCCATGCCTTATTCCCTCCTTATTCACGTTTTCCAACCTCCATCCCACCTTCTAGACCACTCCCTGAGCTTTTGGCCTATTCCTGTAGTAAAACAGGGGATCTTGTAGGTGAACTAGTACATCCTATAGACATCCTGTAGGAAAACCTGTAGTGGCTTGTTTTGAGACTGAATTGAGGAAAATCATCACTAAAGCTAGGATTAGGCCCCTACTTGACATCCAAGCCATTAGAACCATTGTACCCTTCTTCCTCCATACCTATCCCTCCTGCCAAAGAACCAAGAAAGATTATCTTTTACATTTTTGAAGAAAAAAGATAAAAAAAGAAGTTCTTTTGTATTTATTTACGCACATAGAAGTTAGTACTCTCTAGGTCAGATTTCATGCTTAGATTAGTTAAAACCTCACATGTGTTAAATTAGGGTTCTTTTGCAAGCAAGGGATGTTAGCACATAGATAGAGGATTTCATATTATTTTGCAAGCATTTCTTCAGTCTTTCATTCTTGCAATAGGCAATATTTCTTTTCTCCTAATTAGGGTAAATTTCCCCTCTCCAAGTTGGTAATCAAACTTCTTCTAGTCAATATAAGGAGGGTTTGAGAAACCCTAGTGGTCTATTGCCCCAGCTCAGCAGTGACAAAGAGTAGACCAATTACATCTATTTGTGTATACAACACTGTCACCTCGAAGTTTGTAAGAACCCCAAGTTGATTAAGTAAAGTCAGGAGCCCCAGGAGTTGTAACATCCTTGCTGCAATACTGGTGCTCATCACCTTTTGGCACCATTGCTAGGGAGGTTTCTGAGTAGATGTGATTTCTACTTTCTTTCTTCATTTTCTTATCTCTTTCATTTTGCAATTAGTTCCATTTAGAAAGTAGTTGCAATTTAGTTCTATTTTCTTTCAATTTTGCAAGCAGTTTAAAATTCTTAAAAAAAAAGAAAAATCACTCCTTTCATGCCTCATAGGAATAGGGTAACTTAGGAAAATTTATTCCAAATACCCCCACCACTTCAAATAGCCAACCTTCCCTCCTCTTTGGTGGCTGTGAGCTAGAGGACCCCTTAGGCAAACAATGAGAGATTTTTGAAGAGCCTATAGGGGAAGAAGATAAAATCATTCCACCAATTGACACAATGGCTGAAAATAGAAATGAAAAGGGAGACAGGGAAAGAGTTGAAGGTGATTTCCCATCAGAGAAACTAATGGAGATGCCAAGATGAAAAACATAAGCCCCTTTACTCTTCCTCACTTCCATGGCCTAACCTCAGAAGATCCATATAATTTTTTGTTTGAATTTGTTATCATATGCAGAACTTACGATTACACCTTTGATGATCAGAAGTTGAAATTATTCCCATCCACTCTCAAGGATGTAGCCTTACGCTGGTTCATGGGTTTACCTGAGGATAGTATCACCACTTGGGCTCAAATGAAACAAGATTTCAACAACAAGTATAGGGACTACTATAGGTCCAAAGATACCAAAGAAGAAATTTTTAGAATGACCTTGGGACATGATGAGTCCTTAGAAGATTATGAGGAAATATTCCAACTCAGCTAAAAAAGGGCTAGGTGCACCCTTGATTCTGAATAAATTAAGTTTGTCCTTGTCTGGGGGATTAGGGAAGACCTCCTAGAAACCCTAAACTTGTTGTCAAGAGAGGACATCTACCAGTTACCCTATGATGATATCAAGATAGTTTTCAAGAACCATTCTAGGGTAGCTAGAAAGAAGGGTAGGGCTAGTCAAGCGGTGGCTAGTTCATCCTCTTCCAATACATCCATAAAAATTGAAATTGGGAATATGTTGGAAGACTTTAAGAGTGAAATGTTGCAAACCCTTTCTCTGTAAATGGACACTATGAAAATCAAAAGGAAGCAGGAGGAAGCAGAGAAAGCATTAGCCATATTCTATCCTAGATGCACAAGGAGGCACCCTAGGAATGAATGTCCATTAAGCCTTATAGAAATCTGCTCAGTTTATGAGGAAAACCACTCCACAGACAAGTTTCCTTCTCTGCCTAGATTAAAAGTTGTCTATTAGGGAACCGAAGGGGTGACTGAACAACTTTGCCACACAAATCAAAGGAGGCCTCATATACCTCGACCATACTAGCATGACATGCAAAGGTTATCCTATTCACATTAAAACCCTAATTAAAACACATCCATTCCCCCTTGGTGCAACCCTGCTAATCCTTCCTGGCCTACACCTTCTCCCTGGTCTTTTGCACCTCAATACCATTCCCAATCGGCCAACCAACCATTTCAGCCATACTCCTCTACAACCTCAGTTGAATGCACCACCCCATGGGTGGAGGCCCCCATACAAAAAGCTCCATCTCTATTGCCTTCACCTCCATATCAACCACAACTCCTACACCCTGATCCACCTAAACAACCTAAGATGCCTACCCAATCAAACCCAAACAATAGATAGGCACAATAGATCTACAGCGGAGGAACATCCTACCTTATCTATGTTGTGGAAATTCATGAAATTAACCTTAGGTTTGGGAGACTGCTCTCAGATAACCAACCTCCATCTCCACCTAGGGAGAGTGAGGAGGAAAGAGAGGAAAGTGTACTTAGAGTGAATCCACCCCCCTTTCCTGAAGGTTTAACTCATCCAGTCCAACACACCCGAAAAGACACTAAACTTCTGTGTGAGTTGAAAAACATTTGTGTCAAAATCTCACTTCTCCAAGCTATCAAAGATGTCCTCATTTACAACAATTTGATAAAAAAAAAGTGTTTCAAACATCCAGGAAGGCGAAAGAAAGACACCCCTACCATTAATGTCATTGGGAAGTTGTCCGACTTAATGTTGGGGTGGGTAATTTTCCCAAAGTATCTAGATCTTGGGAGTCCTATAGTAGACCTACATATCGATGGCATGATTATTCCCCATACATTGATTGATCTTGGGGTTGCCATCAATGTGATGACTAAGGACACTATGCTCAAGCTAAATCTCCAGGTATCATTAAGGAAGACCACAACAGTCTTGTAGCTTGCAGACCAATCCACAGTAGCTCCTGAGGGAATTGTTAAGGAAGTGATGGTCTCCATTGATTCCTGGGAATACCCTGCTGACTTCTTAATTCTCCAGCCTAAGACCAAATTCAATGGTTATCCTATCTTCCTTGGGAGGCCTTGGTTAGCCATTTTTTATGCCTACATAAGTTGTAGGGCTAGAAATATGACCATTAAAAATGGGCATCTATCCAAACAATTGGTCTTGTACCCTCCTGCTCAACCATCCCTAGAGCATGACATACCTTTATGGCTGGAAGAAGAGGAAGAAGATGAAGTCTACTCCTCCCAAATCTATACCCTAGAAACTACCATAGGAGGAGGACATCCTGATGAAGATGACTTGATGGAACACATCCTCCAAAATCAAACTCCCAATACCATGTCTCTGGAGGAAGTAGTGAATAAATCCAAGGACAACCATCAGATTGATCTATGCTCAGCTAACTCAAACCCTACTCATTTCAAGACAATAGAATTCGACCCTGAAAGAGCATTGAAAATCAACCCCTCTCTCTGTACACCAAGAAAAGCAGTTATGTAACATGCTAAGAGAGAATTTGGATGTCTTTGCTTGGAATTACAAAGAAATCAAGGGAGTTCACCCTTTGGTATGTAGTCACCACATTTACATCAAGGAAGGTTGCAAGATAGTCTGCCAACCACAAAGGAGAATGAATCCAGCCCTCAAGGATATAGTCAAAGAGGAACTGAAGAAGTTGTTGGATGTAGGATTCATTTACCCTATCTCAGATAGTGAGTGGGTGTCTCCTCTGTTGCTGGTTCCAAAGAAAAATGGAAAGTGGAGAATCTGTGTGGATTACTGAGAGCTAAACAAAGCCACAAAAAAGGACCATTTCCCTCTACCTTTCATTGACCAAGTATTAGATGGTCTAGTAGGAAATAATTTATTCTCTTTCCTCTATGGATTCAATGAGTATAATCAAGTCCAGATCAACCTAGAGGACTAGGATAAAACCACCTTCACCTATCCTTGGGGTAATCTTTCTTATATGGTTCTTCCTTTTGGTTTATGTAATGCCCCTGCCACTTTCCAGGGCACAGTCTTGAGCATATTTGCAAAGCTAGTTCATGATGTAGCGAAAATTTATATGGATGATTTCACCCTTATGGGTGTGATTTCTAGGAGGCTCTCTCTAACCTAGGAAAGTTGATAAACAAATGCACTAAAATGAAATTATCCCTTAGTCTCAAAAAATGTGAATTCTTAATGACTATAGGGACTGTTCTAAGTCACTCAATATCTTAGGAAGGACTACAAGTAGACCCAAATAAGATAGCCATCATAAAAAGGGTCCCTACTCCACAGAAGCAGAGGGATGTCAGAATTTTCTTACGGTTAGCCAGATATTATAAGAGATTTATAAAAGATTTCAGCAAGTTAGCCTCTCCCTTATTTGGATTATTGGCCAAAGACTCTGATTTTTTATGGTCTGAAAGCTGCCAAGAGGCCCTAGAAACCCTAAAGGACAAATTGACTACTGCACCTATTCTCTGAGGCCAAAATTGGGCTCTTCCTTTTCACATTCATGTCGATGCCTCTCACAAAGTTATAGGAGTAGCTCTAGGCCATATAGATGATAAGATACCTTATACCATTTACTTCATCAGTAAGAATCTGTCGAAAGCCGAGTTAAACTACACAATAGGTGAAAAAGAGCTCCTAGATGTTGTCCATTCATTGAATAAATTTAGGCATTACATTACTAGTTACCAGACATTTCTACATACCAACCATGCTGCAATTAAATATTTGATGAACAAACCTGAAGTAAATTCCTAGATTATTAGATGTTTACTTTTATTGCAACAATTTGATCTAACTATTATTGATAAGCCTAGAAAAGAGAATGTAGTTGCAGATTTTTTATCCATATTGACTTTGCCTGCAGGTGAGGAAGGAATGGTTGATGATCATCTACTAGATGAACATATTTGCCATTTCAGTTCTCTCTCCATGGTTTGCTGACATATAAAACTACTTGGTATATGCATAGTTCCCTCCAAATTTATCCTCCAAGGAAAAGAGAAGAATCGTAAGAAAAAGCACCCCATTCATTTGGATTGGGGGCAATCTCTTCAAGATGGGTCTAGATCAAATTTTGAGAAGATGTGTCAAGGAGGAGGAGGTTTTTGACATCCTTCTAGCCTATTATGATGGGCCTTGTGGAGGTCACTTTGCAGCCAAAAGAACAGCATTCAAGGTACTACAATATGGCTATTACTGGCCCACTCTCCACCAAGATGTAAAAAGGTATACCAACCAGTGTGATCGGTGCCAAAGAATGGGGAAGCCTAGCCACATGGATGAAATGCCTTTGCAACCTCAAGTGACTTTCAAGCCATTTGACAAGTGGGGCATGGATTTCATTGGGACCATTGACCCTCCAGGCAGACAGAAGAAGTACATCATTGTGTGCACCGACTACTTAACAAAGTGGGTTGAAGTCAAAGCTATCAAGGTAGCCACAGAAGAAAAAGTGGTTGAATTCTTGAGGGATAATGTGTTTTATAAGTTTGGACACCCTAGAGAATTGGTCATTGATCAAGGTAGTCAATTTATATCCCACATGATTTAGAATCTATTAAGCCAACATAATATCAAGCATAGAAAGTCCACTCCTTACCACCACAGGCTAATGGGCAAGTGGAAGTCACCAACCGAGCATTGGAAATCATTCTGACCAAAGTGATTAGTAGCATTAGAAAGGATTGGGCAAACAAATTGGTGGAGGCCACCTGGGCCTACAATACTACTTGGAAGAGCACCACTGGCTTCACTCCTTATGAGCTGGCCTATGGGAAGAAAGCCCTATTGTCCATTGAATTTGAATACAACACCTTAAGGATGGCAGCACAACTGGACCTATATGTCACAAGGGCACAACAAGAAATATTGCTCCAGCTGAATGGGCTAGATGAATTTAGGAAGTAGGCCCTCCTACACACAGAAGTGACACAAGTACAAAGGACAATATGGCATGAGAGAAATATCAAGGATAAATCGTTTCAAGAAGGTGACTGGGCCTTGTTGTGTGACTCTTGGTACAAATATTTCAAAGGAAAGTCAATGACCAGATGGTTGGGACCATATGTTATAGAAAAGTGCCATGATAATGGCATTGTTCAAATAAGAACCATCGATGTTGAAGGCATCCCTTTGCTTGTCAATGGGTACAGGTTAACAGCCTACAAAAATCCATTATCAAAGCAGGAATTCATCAGATGCATCAGCAAGGCAGTGATGGTGATTGATGAAGTTTCAACTTCTATCTCACCAAGTTCTTAGAAAAAAAAGAGACCCAAGTGAAAACCTCCATGAGGCAGCCCAAGAGTATTATATATATATATATATATATACAATTTTGTTTTGCATGTTTGCAAGAAGATAATGAGCATAGGATACAGAGGACATCAGGCCCTACAAAAAACTATGTAGACTTCATCTATCGCATATCCTCCATAATCCCCATGTTCTTCCATCCATACTCAACTCCAGATTCCAATTCCAAGCAGTTTTGTGTTTTCTACAGGATTCCCTGTAATACTACAGAAGTTTCCTGTAGGTATTACAGGAGGTCTTGGAAAAGTACAAGAAGGGCAATCTAATGGAAAAATGGTGACACAAGCCTGTTTTGGAATATGAAAAGAGACATTGACCTCACCACACCTCGGCCAACACCCTGCATGACCATGTCACCCCCATGTCCATAATAAAAATCAAGTTAGAAAAAAAAAAAAAAACATCAAAAGGAGGCATGCCAACAACAACCTACCTCACCTTCCACTCCATAACCACATCTTCCACTCATTCCAACTGTTGAAAATAGCAACAAGAAATGCTAAATATAGAAGTGCTAAAAATAGCATTGCTATAAATAGCATTTCAGGATACATTCCAATTTTAATTAGTCCCTAAATTAAAATTCGAATTTGAGCTAAGTAGTTGTTTGTAAAATAATTAATTAATTCATCTTGAGTTAATTAGTTAGAGAAAATCAAACATGAAGTCTATGTGCAAACATGCAACAGTTATCCATTTGATTGAGGAAGTTATCCCTTAATTAAGGAGATAAGAATGAGTTGTACTTTGAGTTGTAATTATTTATCTCAGTTAACTGAGTTAAGTCTAGTTATATTAGTTCCAAGAGTTTGTGGAGCTGAATGTGAGTTCAGTTAGTCAATGCATTCATGCATGCAACTAGCGTACTTCAGATAACTGAATATTGTCTCATAAATAACTCATGCATGTCAGTTCAGACAGAGACCCAATTGAGATCAAAGGATGGGATAGTGTACTATCAGTTGCAAGAATATTCCCATGAGGATATCTCTTGCATATAGAAGGAATTCTTTCCTTGAGTATTGCACAATTATTTCTGAGTTTGGTGAGCAATGTGTGAGGTAATTACACATAGGTGGCAGCTTGAGGACCCAGGAGAAACTACACAAGGAAATAGGAGGCTTGGAGGACTGAAGGAAGGCATATGTATTGTCTATTATGTCTATAAGCAACATTGAGGGATTGTACTGAGAGTTGGATAGATTGTGAGCTAAAGCTTTATGTAATCCAGAGATATTTCCACTTGTATGATAATATAGAGATTAGGGTTTTTAGCTGAGGCTTTCCCCAAAGTATTCTTCTGTGTTAATGTGTGAATGTTTCTTCTTCATCTGTTATATGTGTTCTATTTGATCTTGCTCAAAAATTGATTAAGCTTCTGTAAGTTTGTTTGTAGAAGTAGATCAAGTATTTTTCTTTAGTATATTACATTATTAGATGATCTACAGTGAGAATTTCTACACCAATGCCCCTTCAACTTTAGAGCAAAAAAAAGATGAAAAATTCAAGAAAAAGGTAGCTACAAGACATCATGTAGGAAATCCTATACAACCTATTCAACAAAAAAGGCCACAACAACCCCAACCCACCTTTAGCACAAGGACTACAAGAATAAGGAAGCTACTCTAGAGCTCAGTAGCAGAAAGAAGCCTAGTAGCAACAAAATCCAGCACCTGTACATCATCAAAGGGACAAATCATCAACAAAAAAAGAAGAAGAAAAAACACAGTTGAAGAATATGCAGCTAGGTAAAGAACAACAAATTAACACCTCTCCATCATGCATCAACAAGGCAAAGGACCAACAGGTATTTCATCTCACCAATAATTCCTCATAGGTACGAATATGATTAAACTATAAGAATATGCAGGAAGTTGATTTTATAAGCAAAGGTGGCCAGTTAACTTGGCCACCCTCGGTCCAATAACGAAAGGTAAAGGGTTAGTCAAACTGCACACGTGGCAAGGTCACATAAAATAAAAGGGGCAATGAGTCAAAAAGTGGTTAAATTGCGGTGAATAGAAGTGGGAGATGATTGTTGGGCCTTGAAATTGTCATTCACTTCCATTACATTTTTACTTATATTTCCATATTGTCACCTTCACTCCACCTCTATTTCATTACATTTACCTCCATTTCATTACATTTACTTTACCATTATCATTATTGGGTCGCATTTATGTTTTTCCAAACTTTATTAATTCTTAGCATTTTTAATTGAATTTATGGTTAAAAATTAGAAAATAATGTGCATATGCTTACACCTAACAAGTGGGATGAGATTGTTGACATGTGTAGGTCAAAAGGAAGCTTCTAAAAGACCCTTATGTGGCCTTCCAAAACCAAATTCGAATTTGAGTGGAGAAGATCATGGGATCATGAGGACATGTGTCTTATCATTTCCTATTTTGATTGTAACTCTAGAGATATGAGGAGAGATTAATGGACTCTCATTAATGAGATAACTTCTCATATTTTTGTATAAATAGGGGAAGTTCTCTCCTATCATTTTCATGTGTAAAATTGGAGTTATGCTCAAGATTTGAATACAGAATTAGATTATGGCACCTTACTCATGAATGTTCCTTCATTTTGACTTGGTTTTGCTTACATATGGAGCATCTCGATTTACCATCTCTCACACTTTTAGATCAGCTACCCAAAATGTGTGAGATTTAATTGCTTTTATAGATTAAAGTTCATTTTCTTTCTTAGTATTAGTTTTAGAATGACTGTGTAATCTTTGTTTTTCTAAAAACATTTCAATAGGAAAGATATATGTATTTTCCAATTGGATTAAGTTTGAGGCAAGAGCTCATAGTTATTTGGTTTCCTTTCATGTTCTTTTATTTACTTTCTTAGATCAAACTATCAATTCATTGTATAATTTAATAAAAGATCAGGCCAAGAATGTGACCTCAAATTGGGTGATTGAATGTTCAACCTATGCAAACATTGAGCTTTATTTTTTTGTGATTTTATATTTTCTTTTAAGATCCTCATTTAATTGCATTAACAGATATTCCTAAAGATCATTCTAAGAAATTGATTTAATCATATTTCAAGATTGAATGGTTGAATATTTGATACATGCAATTACTGAGTTATTTTTTGCATAGTTTACTTTCTTTTCTAGGGCAATAGAAGTTAAAGTATAAATAGTTTCTTACACATCATCTCAAGAAGGTAACACTTCATAATTGAATTCTAGAGTAACTAAGTATACATTAGTTGTTTTTTATTTCATAGGTTAGTTGAATTTCATTTTCATTATTCGATTTCATAGATTAGATGAATTGGTTTTCGTTATTTTGTAGTTAGATTGATCTAAACTGAAAGACAATTTCTAGCACATACAGTGCACACATGCTTCAAAAGTTTATGAAACCCCCGGGTTAACAAATTGAATGATAGGCAATCACTTTGCCCTAACAATGATTACGAGGAAAGGTGATATGATGAAGTTGTAGTGGGACCAACAGTCCAAAAGGTTGTATTTGTACTCATCCAGCCAGTACATCACCCAACAAAATCATCCACAAATAGAAATAATCATTGAGTCCCATGCGAAGTATTGGTTATTTTGAAAATATGAAAGTAGAGGCAACCTCGAGGAGTCATTAAAGGAAAAATTTACTCTCGGCCTCCCCACATTGAGCACCTACAGAAAACAGTCAGCACCTTCAACAAAAAAAAGAGCACCTACAGGAAACTACAGGAGAGCTACAGGATATAGGGAGAATTATCTCACAGAGTTGTAAGTGGACACCGAGGGCAATCAATTCAAGATTTATCATCACCAGAGCATAGCGAAGGGAGGTAGGTGCCATATCTTCTGTGTTTATCATTTGTAGAAAAATAGGAAGAAATCCTCATTTCTTTTAAGTATTTTCCATACGTATAAAGGTAGACATATTTTGTGAAGGTCAATGAAGGATAAACTCCAAAACCTCATCACCTACAAAAGTTCTTAAACTATAGCCACCCAAACCTCATCTAGACAAAAATTGCTAGAAGAATATGACAGGAGGTTTCAACAAAAGACAGCCCACCAACACAACTAGAATACACCAGTATCCTCCTATGGTAGAAATCTTTACAAGGCATCAATGGATGGGGTTCTTTGAGCTACTTGGGGGATATGATGATGATGTGGCTAGATAATTTTCAATGTCACTAATACCTCTCACTAGAGCCAGTGCCACTACTGTAGTGAAGGGTTTTTCAGTAGCAATTACCCCTTAGAGTATTAGCAGGATAACTACACTCCCCCTAGGGTTGTAGTGGAGAAAATAGGACAAGACTAACAACACTCTTGCCAAGAAAGGTTTTTTCTTGGAAGGAGAAGAACCAATTGAAGACAAGAATGGGGTTAGAATGGAAAGCATTCCATATCCTTGGAATGAAGTTACCACATCATCAAGTATATTTCCTGTGAAGACAGATACAATGTATGGATACCATTTTAGACTCCTCCATGAGCTAAGATTTGGAGAGTAGACACCTCATCATAACAGACTTAGTGTACCTTATTTTCTGTTACAATCAATAATAGACATGAGCATCAAGGTACAAGAAGGGAAACATCAATAGCTAGCACATCATGGGTCCATCAAACTCATCCTAGAAGATGCTCTAAAAAATTTAAGAATCCATATTGTATGGTCAACATTTGCAGATATGAAAGAATAAGGTGCAATTCGAGCAATTAAGTATGAAAGAAGCCCTACTCCTAGTGAGGAAGAAGAAGAAAGAGAGGATGAAAAAGAAGATGATAATTGGATGAAGTACAGAAGGATGAACAAAACTCTGAAAAATAGAGCAGGGAAGAAGAAGAATCACCAAGGGTGTCTCCAGAGCCTACAGAGAAGGAGGTAGTAGCTACTCTAATTTCCCTAAGTACACCTATCAAACTAAAGGGAAAGAGACAGAGGCAAACTCCCCTTTAGTTTAGAACAAGGAAGAGCACCCGATTAAACAAGGGAGACCTCAAACCCCTACCAAGGTTCTAATTATCATAGAGGACTCACGAAAATGACAAGAGAAAGTAGTCCCTCCTGGGAAGAAGGAAGAAGAAGAAACATCAAAACAAGCTTCTCCTAAGTCACCAATCACCTATGTTAGGATACCTATCACTAGGTCAACCTCAACAAAAGGAAAAGGTCTCCTACAGGAAACACAATTAGAACTAGAAGAAGCAAAAATAGTCCTATAGGAAACCCTATCAAAGCTGTGGGAAACACATAAAAATGGTCAGGAAAGGCTGTAAGGGAAAAGGGAAGGAAAAGAGGTAGACATTGCTTAAGAAAAAATAGAGGAAGAGGCCCAAGAGCTGAAGGATCCTATCCCACAGCCAAACCTTAGCTAGATTCGTTGAAGGAGGTAGGGTTATACCACAAAAATTTGCCATCCCTCTATTCTTTGAACTTGAAAAAGAGAGAGCAAGGACATGTCAGTGGATGCAAATTGTTAAATTAAAAAGGGGTGGAGGATGTAGGCCACATGGAAGATAAGCTGCAAGATATGGGCAAATAATTAAGTAGCATCAGAGACAGGGAAAAAATAACGGAATCTCAATTAGAGGTTGAGAACACATGGCTAAGAAAGAAGCTACAGGAAAAGGAAGGCCAATTGGAAACTATGACAAGTTTATCCACAGAGGAAATTCAATGCAGGATGCTAGCAAAATCATACGCCTTATACCTCAAAGAACAATGGTTTCAGTCTGAGATAAAAACCCTAGCATAAAGAGGAACTACACCTTTCTAAGACTACATGAAATTCATTGACCTCTGTGACCAAATCACCTTGGAGGATAGAGAAAAGATCTCTGAGTTCTACCTACACAATTTATCTCTGACAGGTTTAAATGTGTGGGACCCCAATCCAAAGCTAGGGGACTTACAACTAATGGCCTTGGCATCTTGGATGAGTCATGGGGAAGCCAGAGCTACAGAAATGAAAAGGGTATTGGCAAGAGAAGAAGAAGAACTCCTTTTCATCAGAGTAGAACAACCTAATTCAATGGTTGTCATCAACACTCACAACCTCAATGCAAAGGATCCCAAGCTTGGACCACGATACCTTGCTTTACAAGAACAAGCAATCACTCATTTTGAAGACATGATAAGATTGTTAGGAGATGAAAGCCAACAATCCTGCCAAAGGAGATGGAACACCCTACCCTACATCCTAAAGATAAAAAAATGGCATTCTCCTAATAGAATGAGGGATACACTAGAAAAAGTCAAAATGTATAAGAAAAAATTACAGAGGCTCAAATTCAATTGGATTGGATTGAAACTCAGCCCACCATTTCTTTTAGGTATGTTAGAGGGGATAAAGGAAGAAGAAGAAAGAAAGTAATGGGAGGAGATAGAGAGGAATGTAGGGTTTTATCCACAGGAGGAGGAGACTACAACAGAAGCCTGGAATGTCAGGGAGGGCACCAAGGCAATGAAAGGCATTGACATATATTGAGTTTCTCAGAGGATGAGAAACATTTTCAATACGGGGGTGATGATGAGGCTCACCAATGGGTAAATTATATGGACCTTAATTCACGTACAACTTACTAAAATCAACTTTTCTCATAATTCTTTACATGTTTTAATTATATTTTGCTTAATGAGGAGAGTAAAGATGAGATGTCATGGCTAGTGGTCTAATGCGCAGTGATTACAGGTTTTGGAGAAAGTTTTGGCTAATTAAAGTGCAGGAACTCAAATGAAGACAAGCAAGAGGGATTCTAGGAGATAGGAAATACCTCTTTAAATCATCACTCACTCGAATATTCCTCAATCAAATCTCATCAACTCGGAGTTGCAAGCAGTTGAGTCATGAGGTTCATTGGTAGCCAAGCCAGTGACAGTGGAAGACCAGTTGATCTTGAGATTGGCAGCCAAGCCTCCCTTAATTTAAGGAGGTTGTTGGTAACTTTAATGGTATAAATCAAGAGGCCTAGAGCCTCATTAGGATTCATATTTTGTTGTGGAAAATAGCTAAGCAACATTTGCAAGTTGAAGCATTGTAACCAAGCACTCTTATGTATTTTTGACATTTTAATGAAATGAGCAACATTCCCTTGATCCAGGATTGAGATGACTCAGAGGGCTGAATATTTTGGGTTAGGGCCCAACCCTAGCAGCACAAGTTCATCTTTTTATATATGTATGCTTAGGTTATACTCATAGTTAGTTGCTAAATTGATTTTGGTATTGTTAATTTGCAAGTATTGGTAGGTTTAATTAGTTTGCTTATATTTGTGGATAGTTATAACAATAGCATCGTAGTGATAAGAAGATATTCCAAAAAGGCTAACAATAAGTGGTTTTCACCTCATTTTTCCCTTTTAGGGATCATGGCTTGAGGAACACTTCCCATACAACCCAAAAAGATAAAATTCTTGCTTTTTGTGTAATCTAGGGTTTCCTGCTAATTAGGTCATTCTCTTTCAGTTTCATAGGATAAGCTGCAATTGGCATTTATGATCTCTTAGGTTTTGCACTGATTTCATATCGCTCTTGTATTGGTTTCAAGCACTTCCATGCATGAACTTAGCAAATAAATGGTGACAACTCTGTTTTCTTCTATTTGAGTAAACCATTCTTGTTTTTAGCTGAATTTATGTATAAATGCCAACAGTGATGTGTGTTGTTGCAAGAGTTCTACATTGCATGGAGACCTCATCTCATTAACCTTAGCCAAGCCATATCTACCCATGATTACCAAAAGTCACTAAGGTCTCAATTTGAATTCTTGTTTTATGACGAAAACTTGCCATTTCCATTGAGAAAATATAACCATCTTAAAGATTTGGCTTGAGTTCTGAGTAAGTGCCTACCACTCCCATGCCTTATTCCCTCCTTATTCACATTTTCCAAGCTCCATCCCACCTTCTAGACCACTCCCTACACTTTCGATCTGTTCCTGTAGTAAAACAGGGGATCCTGTAGGTGAACTAGTACATCCTGTAGGAAAACCTATAGCAGCCTGTTTTGAGCCCGAATTGAGGAAAATCATCACCAAAACTAGGATTAGGCCCCTAATTGACCTACAAGCCATTAGAACCATTGTACCCCTCTTCCTCCACACCTGTCCCTCCTGCCATAGAACAAAGAAAGATTAACATTTACATTTTTGAAGCAAAAAAGTAAAAAAAAGTTCTTTTGTCTTTATTTATGCACACAAAAGTTAGTACTCTCTAGGTTAGATTTCATGCTTATATTAGTTAAAACCTCACATGTGTTAAACTAAGGTTCTTTTGCAAGCAAGGTATGTTAGCAAGTAGATAGAGGATTTCATGTTATTTTGCAAGCATTTCTTCAGTCTTTCATTCTTGCAATAGGAAACATTTATTTTCTCCCAATTAGGGTAAATTTCCCCTCTCCAAGTTGGTAATCGGACTTCTTCTAGTCAATAGAAGGCTTGTTTGAGAAACCCTAGTGGTATATTGCCCCAGCTTAGCAGTGACAAAGAGTAGACCAATTATATCTATTTGTGTATATAGCATTGTCACCTCCAAGTTTGTACGAACCCTGGGTTAATGAAGTAAATTCGGTAGCCCTAGGAGTTGCATCAGCCTTGCTGTAATACTCATTCTCATCATAATCCATGCCATCAGGTTCATATCATTTAATATGGTGGAGTTTCCCATTTCTCAAGTACAACTACACCTAACTTTTGGTCACACGCTGTAAAAACTACTAGAAACTGTACTACAAACTAGTTACTTGGAAACGCTAGAAACGATTTTTTTACAAATAACTGTAGTTTTAAGTTTTAACTTCGAAACCCTTATCTAATACTTGGAAACCCCTTCAAATTTCACATCAAGTTTAACATGGATTAAATTAATTTCAACCAAGGTTTGGGCATTTGAAATGATAGAGAAGGTGGTTTAAAAACTAAGACTTTTACATTTTTTGAAGGTGCTACAAAAATATTTCATATCGCAAACTTTAGGTGCTACGAAATATTTTCATAGCACCAATTGTAGGTGCTATGAAAATGTTTCGTAGCGCTAGTTGTCTTCATTTGATAGCCTCCAATTTATTGCAAAACATAGGAAAAACTTAGATATAACATAAATAATATTTTTTAAAATTCTTTTAAGCCTTATGTCACCCTTCCATACAAAATTTTTAGCATAGCTCCAGCCTTAACCCTTCATTATTTCTAAATGAAGTAGTCAATTGATCATCAAAACGTTTGGACCATTTGGGAAGGTACAAACTCAGTGCTAACAATGACCATATGTGGTAATGTAACTACTATTAGAATCCATGATCATGGTAGGTCGGTTTGTGATGAGACCTCCTATTTGTCAATCAATTTTTTATATTTTTGAATTACACTCTAAATATTTAATTAATGGATGGGGAAGAAAATCCACTCCTTAAGAGATGGGATGGTGGAAATATTTTAGATAGAAATTTCTACTTGATTAACTTTGTATATCAGAAGTTTATTAATTTGAAGCAACTATTGATAAGCATATTTTGTTTTTATGAACTTGGGGTTAAAAATAGTTCACAAAAAAATGACAAGTAAACCATAATGAACTATAATCAGGGACAAGTAAAATTTGTATATAAATATTAGAGAATTACTTGTAGCACAATCATAAAGCCAAGAGAATAGCACTCAAATGCAAAACTAATGCAGGGAAGGAAAGGTATGTAAGTAAAACCACTCATAAATCATGAGCACACCAGATGTACAGATTATTATTTACATATTTACAATAGTGATAATGACATTTCACGAAAAAAATTAAGGATAAATCCATTTACAAGAAGAGTCTATTTTCTTCCTTGAAGATCTTGCAAGATAAAAATAGATGGACCAATTTGTTCAACAATATGAAATGGGCCTAGCCACAATCTTTGAAATTTGGTATGTTTACCTTTTTCTTCATGGGATTTGTCCCATTTCAGTACTAAGTCACCAAATTGAAATTTTTTGTTGCCAATTGAACTAGAATCGAACCAATTTTTTAAAGTTTTCTGATGGTTGGCATAGGTATGATTTGATTTCTCCCTTTCTTCCTCTAGTTTAAATATTTAGGAAAATCTTTGTTGCAAGGATGAGCAAGGTTGTTCTTCAATTGACTGCACTTAATACAGGGAAGGAAAAACAACATTTGGGGAAGGAACTTCCTCTTTCTCATAAACCAGGAAGTGGGTGAGGTGCCTAATGATGCTTTATAACTTATTTTATCAACCCAAAGAGAAAAAATCAGGACCTTATGCCAATTCCTTTGATTTTTATCTATAGTTTGTTTAATAATTCTTAATTGATTTTTATTGGTGGATTCTGCTAATCCATTTCCTTGAGAGTAATAATTGGCATAATACTTAATTTTAAAACCTCTTTTAAATGCAAATTCAGTTAGTGCATTACTAGAAAAATATGAGGCATTATCAAACATTAAAGAAATTGGGAGACCAAACCTAGTAATGATGTGTTGATTAATGAAATCAATCACTTGTTTTGAATTGGAAAATTTTAGAGGGATGGCCTCCACCCACTTTGTGAAATAATATTTGGTTGTAAGGATATAATGTATTTTTCTTATAGGAATGAGGAACGATCTCGCTTATAATTTCCAGTCCCCATTGTTCAAAAGGTTGTTCAATGTTTATTGGTTGTAGAGGTAAGGCAGCCTTCCTCTCTTTTCCTGAAGTTGTTTGGAAGATCTTGCACTTCCTAACATAAGAATGAGCATCTTTAAATAGAGTTGGCTAGTAGTAGCTAGCATGAAGTATTTTGTGTGTAGTTGTGTCACCTCCATAGTGTCCACTAGCTAGTCCATTGTGCATTTCCTACAAAACCTTACCAGCTTCATATTTTTCAAGACATTGAAGCAAAACAGAGTCATAATTTCTTTGAAATAGAATTCCATTAACAGGATGGTATTGATTTGATTTCAATCTCATGGCCCTTTTCTTTTTAGGTTCTAATTCAACTGGTGCATACCCATGAGTTAAATATAAAATGAGGTCTACATATTAAGAGTCTTAGTTGATTAGGCATACCTCTTGTACTTCTTTATGTTCACTCGTGATGTTTTTTGATGAAGTAGCATTAGAGATAGCAACTAGCTTGCATAAGCGTTATCCCTGCAAGATCTTGGTAGGTTTAATATCTAAGTCATACTCTTGCAGAGCTATAACCCAATTTTCTCCTTTTTCTCTAAGTTCTTTCTGAATTAGAAGTTGTCTTACTGATGGGAATGGCACAATCACCTTTGTATGATATTTAAGCATAAAGGGTATGAAATGTTTGATAGACTTAAAGACTCGAAAGTCTTTTTTTTCAACTTCTGAGTAGTTCAATTATACCCCCTATAATGTTGAGTTGTTGAATGCAATAGGGGCTTCTTCTCCTTCATAATTGTTTTGTGTTAACACAGCTGCATATGAATGATCAAAAGCAAAAGTATATAGAATAAATTATTTTGGCTAATTAAGCAAAGACAGAGAAGGATCCTGAATTATGAATTTCTTGTTTGAGTCAAAAGTGTTTCTTTCAATTGTACCCCACTTGTAAATTGCATTTTTTCTAATCATATTTTGAAATGGAATGATAATTTGAGAGAAATATGGGACAAAACACTTTACAAAATTCATTTGTCGTAGAAAGGATTGCATTCCTTTTTTATTGTGAGGTAAGGAAATTTCATAAATGGCTTTAATTCTATGCGCAAGGTAAATTGTGATACCTTCTTTGGAGACATTGAATCCTAATAGCTCACTCTTAGTCAAATAAAAAAAGGATTTCTTAGGGTTCAGAAAAATACCATATTTTCTAATTCTTTCACAAATTTGTTTAAGGTCGTGTAAATGATTACCTCACTTTTTAGAGTAAATAGTAATATCATCAAGGTAGATCATCGTTTATTTATTGATAAGACCTTTGAATGTTATATCCATGGCTCTTTGGATAGTGGCTCATGTATTAATTAAACCAAAGGGAATTTTCTGATAGGCATATGTTCCCCATTTGGTTCTAAATGTAGTCTTCAACCTGTCAGCAGGGTGTACCAATATATGATTATAACATGAAAATGCATCTAGGAAAGACATTAATTTTAAGCTTGCTGCTAATTGTAAAATTTGCTCCATGGGAGGAAATGGGAGATTATCTTTCTCATATGCTTTATTTAAGTTCTTGAAATCTATAAAAATCCTTATATCACCATTATTTTTCCTTACCGAGACTAGGTTTGATACCCACTTTGAATGTCTAACATGAAAAATGATTTTAGCCTTTAGTAGTTTATTTAGTTCAGCTTAAATTTGATACTCAAGATTTGGATGGATTTTCTAGAGTTTTTCTAGAATTTTCTTGACATTTGGGAGCATGGGAATTGTATGCTAAATTATTGAAGTATTATATAATTTTAAGTCATCATAGCTCCAAGTAAAAACATCTTTATATCTTTTGATCAGGTGTATGAACCCAAGCTTTTCATCTGGAGAGAGACCAAGTCTTAGATTAATGTTTTAAGGCTTTTCAGTAATACCTAAATTGATAACCTCAAACTTTAAAGTAGAACTTTGAATTTTGTAGTTAGTTGGGCATTTAAATCTATCTTTTAAGTCATAAAGGTCCTCCAATTTAGCTAGTGATGTAGGCAATGCATTTTCTATTCTATTGTGTCCAGAAGATTTATTAAGTCATTTATCATGCATTTCCTCATCTATAATTTGTTCATCATAGGTCCCTTCAGATGTAAGAAAACTTATAATGTCATCATCATCATTAAAAAATCTCCAGTTGGTGATATTATTAGGAATAGAAGGATGAAAAATCAACTCAATTGAAACGATAAGGACTAAAGTCTTCTAGTGGAATTAGCTTAGATGTAACATTGGCCAATAAGTTAGCACTGGTATTTTGTAATCTAGGAATAGGGGAGATATTAAATTCAAAAAAGTGATATGTTAAGTCTTAGACTAAGGATTGATAGTGTTTAAGATGATTAGAGACACGGTGAATGTTGTTTCATACTTACTTGATGACTATCTCTAAATCACCAAAGACTTTCAAGAACATAACATCTAGACTAATTACATTCTGCATTCCTTGCACAAGTGCTTCATATTATGGCACATTATTTGTGCATTCAAACTCAAGTTTGTAGGTGAGCATCGTTTTTTCGTTTTTTGGACTAACTAGAATACTACATGCTCCTACACCATCACTAGACTTTGATTCGTCGAAATAAAGCATCCAAAAAAAATATCTACAACATTATATACAAAAGAATCTACAATATTTACACATCTATATGAATCTATTTGTGAAAACTTTTCAATTTGAGATGAAACATATTCAAAAGGATGAGGAGAAATTTGGGTAGGAAAATTACCAAAGAAGGATTATGCAGAATAATTGCCAAGGATATTTTTCATGAAGGCAACGGGTTCATTTTCCTCATCAAGATTGGTAATTGTATACTTCATTTTTTCTCTAAAAAACATAATTTGATTTGATTTTCCATTATAGGGTAGCTAGAGATGAGACCAACCAGTGGCGAAATAACCATTAAGTTTTTCGGACCAGTCTCTACTCAATATGAGACCATAAAATTCTAGAATGTTTGTAACCAGGATGTCAATTATTTGGAAAACCTTAGGATTATATGACAATCTAATCAAAACCTCATTCATTTCTCCTAAAACTATGACCTTTGTCTTGTCTAGATGGACTATTTTAGTGGCATATTTTTGAGGCTTTACATTTAATTTTAAACACATCGAATAGGGCATAATGTTTGATGAAGAAACTGAATCAACTAGACAATTATGAACATTCTTGTTAAAGACTTCAAAGGTTAAAAGGAGGTGTATGTCAATTCGACCTATCTCCAATGAGAATAGCATCTATTGGATCAATATTGTGTAAAGATGAGGTAGGAGGTTTTGGCTTAGTTTTACTCTTAGGAGCCTTATTTGTTACAATAGAAGTTGATGGAAATGAAGAAGTTGGAACTACGTTCAAAGCATTAAGCA
Source organism: Pinus taeda (assembly GCA_000404065.3). Lineage (NCBI taxonomy): Eukaryota > Viridiplantae > Streptophyta > Pinopsida > Pinales > Pinaceae > Pinus > Pinus taeda. The sequence goes on along the minus strand of APFE030109350.1, from coordinate 34,543 downwards.
ATAATTTAAGTTGTTATCTCAATTGTTGACTTCATACTGATATATTAGCCTTAGTTTTCTACATATCTTCAACAATGTTATATTCAATACTGTCAGATACAATCAAAGTTTTTGAGGAAGGTGAAGATGAGGAAGATGCTTTAGGAGTACTAGATGAAGAACTAGTAGTTTGATTAGAAGTCTTCTTAGGCGTACCTTTTTCAATTGAAGAATCACTTGTAGCCTTCTGACTTTTTGAGGGTGCATCCACAAGTCCTTTGCTTCTAGTTGTAATAGGGAGATCCTCTTCCTCTTCTTCATTTGAGTAGGTAGAATGTAATCCCATAGACTGTTTTCCTTAATTACGTCTTCTTCTTTAGTATATTATTCAACATATTGTACTTATACTTCCTCTTCTTCTTAATCGTCTTCATCAGCAACTAATATTTGTGAAGTCAGTGGAGCAAGCAGTGCAACTAGTTGAGTCCTTCTGATAGGTCTAAAAGATCATCTTGAGGAATAACTTTCAACTACTTCTTGCTTTAACTTGATCATTTCATTTGACAAAGTTTTAAGAAATTTTTGAATACATTCCATGTCATATGAATATTTATTACTTTTATTCTTAGGCTCCTCTTTAAATCTCGCTTTCTTTGTAGACTTCCTTTCTTCAATGGCAGCTTTCTTCTCTAGGGCTAACAATATTTTTTCAACAACCGAGGCTTATTTCATGTTATCGGTGAGCGCTTGTATCTATGTTGTATCAACAAACATAGTTATAGAAAGTAAGAGCACTAATGTACCATTCAACTCGTACCTCTTCACCCAACCTAGATCTAGTTGGGATCTTATTTAAAAGTTTATTAAATATGGAGTTAAAATCTTTAATTTTTTCATTAGGTTCAACTTTAAGATTAAATAAATAATTAACTAAAGTGGTGGGTGTTTTTTTGTTCTCCAAATTTCTTAAGGAATTGTTCTTCAAAGGTATCCAAGTTGTTTATTGATCCCAAGGGTAAGGAAAAATACCATGACCCGAATGATCCTTCAAATGTATAAGGCAAAGGCATACTTATGACATCCTCCTCAGAGACACCATTGAGGTTAATGGCCAACATGAAATTATGGAGATGTTATTTTGTTGGAAGACCATCATCTAGGTTACACTTTGGGAAACATCTCTCTGGATCTTTGGGAAGAAGAAGAAAAGGTGGGTTCATAGATATATATCTTGGTTTATTCCAACGACAATCATCCATTCTAGTAGAAGTAGTGGACCTAGAAGGATATCTACTTGATGAAGGGGCGGTTGAAGTAGTGGTAGATGATGATGCACCTATAAAACTAGTAACAATAGTAGTGACTATTGGTTGTATGAAAACAAATATGGTGGATGAAACCAATGCAATAGATGTGTGAATGGAATAGGATAGAGCATGGTAGGGAGGTGGTAAGGAAAAATATGGTAACGGTTGTGACGAAACCGATGGTATAGTAGGTGTAGGAGGTGGAGAGGATGTAATATTCTCACTAGTGGTAGAATTAGTGCCAGAGGTGAGATTTTTCCTTTAGTGAGTTTGTAATAGGAATTCAAAGGGCTTGATTCCTAATTTTTCACTTTGTTATTTGGTCAAGAATCTAGAAGATTTTAAAGAAGATGTGACACTACCTTCAGAAGGTGGAGGTTCATCAGTTACCTTTCTAGAAATTGAGAAGCCTTTAAGATTTTGCATAATGGTTTGGATCTCAGGAGGCTCAACTGGTTGAACAAGAAGATGTGTGTTTATTGAAGGCTCACTGGAATATCTTCTTACATGGCTAGGAGATTTATGAGAAGGTTCTGCAACTTTAGATCTAGGAAGTGTAGATTTAGAATGAGATATAGAAGTTGAAGGAGATAATTGTGGAGGAGATTGAATCTTGGAATCACTGCTAGATTTAATATGTGACCTTTTTTCCATTCACAGTCTGATGGCCCTCCTTCTAGTGCCAAAAAATTTGATGGCCAAAACTGACTTCATCAATATCTGGGAATCCATTTGGTCAGAGCTCCAAATTAGACCCTTTTTTGTTTGGGATGGTGGTTTTGACTAGTATTTTGAGTCTAGTTACCTGTAAAAATGAATTATGGATGGATATGGGATGGGCGGTGAGGAAAACTGATAAAACTAATATAACATTTTTTATAAACTAAAACTAGTCTAATTTGTTCACTTTTACCTGAGTATTTCAAATCATGTTTTCTAAAAAGGTAATGTTATTTCATGACAATAAATATCCTCATAAATCATCATTCTTAATATCGATTAAAGAAACAATTTGATTGAATAGTTAATCAAAATAATATTAAGCTCGTCACATATGAAAAAATCATCTTCATTGTTCAATGTATTTTATATGAATCAATTCCTACATATCAATACTGATTATTCCTGAATTAATAAGAACATATACATGAAAAATACATAAACTATTAAACACAATTCCCTTTAAAGATAGAAAGCAAGCAAAATTGATAAAAGGATAGGATCTAAAGACAATTTGTACATGCTGGAATTGTAATGGTTAAGATAATATTAAATTAAAACTCAGGTACAAAAGTGCAACCAAATTTTTTCCTTGTCTTCAAAAATTAGAACCCTTTGTTATGAATTCGAGACGAGGATTTATAGCTTTCATACAATAAAGGGGAAAAACTAGTCCTCCTACAAATTCTCAACTAGAACATAACAAAATTGTCATAAAACGTAAATAGTTACAACACCCATCAACAAATTGAATTTGAACCAATAGTTTGGTGCTTTGAATTTCTAGAAGTGGCAAAAACTCTAGAGGGGATCGAGTCTTGATGTGCACCTGACAGTTGAAGATGGACGCCTTAAAGGTGGAAGCATTTGGATGGATTTACTGGTAAGTGCCTTGAGGACCAACCAATGACTCTGAGGCTTGATTAAGAATTTCCAATTAAGTTCAAGATTGACCTTGGTTAATTGGTTGGTTCTTTTAACAAACTCAACCCTTTCATCAATTAAATCCTTTTGCAATCTGTCTACATTTGGAAACAAGTCATCTGGATGAATGGATATTAAATTTGATTCAAATAATGAATCATTAATGGACTCCCTTATGGCATTTGAAAACTCACATGCATCATTGATTAAATCATTTACCAAATGAATTATGGCTTTCCAACTTTTGAAATCAATGGATTTTTTCATTTCATCAACTTTGGGAAAATCATTTTTTTTTCCCTCAATGTTGTTCTACCATTTGAGTAGCTTTCTCAGGTTTCGTTTTGTCTCATCATAATAAGACTCCATGTCAACTAGATCATCGGTCAATGTGTCCCCTCCAGCTTGCACTGTGTTTGTATCAAACTTAGCTTCTCACAGAAAAGTTGTTTTTTGTTTTTGGAGAATAGTATTAAGCTCATAGGCTTCTTGTTTAATGATCAAATGAGGAGTTACATCCTCCAAATTTTGCTGGAAATCCCTAATTTTCCCATCCTTGAGATTTATTTCTTCAACATGCTAGATTTGGAGAGCATTAAACTGATTTTACAACTCTGCCACTTTGATATTCTTCTTATTCAACTTTGTCTACCATTTTGCTTTCAGTTGTTCTTTTTCTTTCAGAAATTCTTGTTCCAATAATTCATGTACCTCTATCGCTTTATCTATAGTTGCAGAGGCATAGGAACCTGTAAATTGGGTCAATTTCACAAGTTAGTAGGGGCAGCGGAGTATCCTTTCCAAAGGAATTGAAGAGAAGTAGCTTCAGAGGTTTTTCCTCAGACTAAAGCCTAGGATTCATCAAATTTTCTCTTATTTTTTCCTCTCTTTAACACAACTTTATGCATTGGGATATAAACAATATCCATAGGGGGAATCTCCTCAATGTTGAGGAATACTTCAGAGGTAGGATTAGCAGTAATAATCTCCACATAAGGCTGAGCGGCCACTAGTATATTCTCAAATATCATTTGCTCTAGCAGTGTCTTTTTCATATTGTTGGGATTACTCTAAATATTTTTTTGTTGCGACATAGTTTGTACTTCTATGTTTATGATTTATTATGCTTATTTCTTTTTCTATTTAAGAATTTGATCAAATTATTGCCACACCTTTTTTGATTTCGGGTCTACTGCATGAACCTTTCCATCAGGGTTTGAATAGCTAATTTTTCTTATTTGTTGTGACTGAGTGGAAACCATTTTTTGAGTAGAAACAATCATGCCCTTTAGAGAGGGGTGCTTTTCTAAGGGGAATTGCAATAAGTCCATATGTAGAGATGCCAATATTGAATTTATGAAAGAAATAAGTTGTTCTCTTTACTTCACTGATAATTTTTCATCAACAGTATTTAGTGTTGTACTATATGAAGAGGCTTCAACAAACAAATCATCAAATTGGTGCTCTTCATGGTGAAACCTTCTAATGCTAGAGGTTAAAGAAACCTATCGTGTTACTCCATTGGGATCATATTCCCTAGCAGGGATGGTGGCCAATTTTAAGATCTCTATAGGTTGTACCTATTTCTCTACATAACCATAATTAGATAGGGAGAAAATACCAAAAGGGAGAGGAAATTGGGGTCATACCTTTTTATTGCAGTCTTTCAATGCCTTAGTAATTCCATGGGCTACCATCTGATAGGCCACTTCTTTGCACAATAGTTTGTAGAGAATTTAGAGGCGTAGGACATGAGGTGTCGCATAGCTTCCCCAAACTTTGATATAAGTAAACAATTCCTCACCAAACCAGTTCCCAACCTTCTTAAGGTTATCCATGCCTTCTGGGGACATTCTAGGAGGCTTAGCTTCAAATACTATTTCATAAATAGGCATGATGACTCAGTGGAATATTTCATAAAAATGATCAAAATAATTGTCTCCTAAATCAAATTATGATAAATATTAATTGGAAGAGGATAAGAAGGGGTCTATTTCCATCCCATGGTTGGTAAATCCAAAGAAAAGCAAAACCATTCCAAAATGTAAGCAAACATGTAAAATGGAGGAATTTTGTTTCCAAAAACACTCCGAGAGGTGCAGTAAGATAGAATGTGCTTAAGTAGGTTATTGGACAGTAGGGTGGCCCAATAAAAGATATATCCCTTAGATTCCCCACCAGTTAGAGAAACCTAAGTATCAGGAAAATCAAAGACATTGGGATAAGCTTATAACTTGCACAACATGGTGGCAATCTAACTAAAAGGAATAGCAAGTTTTGAGCCTCGATATTGCAACAAGAATAGTGCAACTTCCAAGGCTACCAAATTTAATTATCAACCCAGGGTTTTTACAAACTTAATAGGTATCGGCACTATATGTGTAGCATACAATGTGTCCTTCCTTTTCTATCATGATGTAATGGAGTGCATGTAATGAAATCAAATCCTAAACTAATTGCAGAAAATGAAATGCTCGAAATGGAAACCTTAACCTATTGAAGAAATAAAATACAAGGAAAGATACCTATTCTAATTTCATAAAGTAAATATCATGAACTGAATGTAAATGATTACATTTCAAAGAGTTTAGATCCATTAACAGAGTTCATTATATGTGGAAATCAAGAAAATCATCATTGTATTATCCAATTCATAAATTTTTCCATTAACCCAAATATTTGAAATGTTTTGCATGGCTAAAGAGGAAAGTCCTAAGTTGTCTTTAGTCTTCCCGAATCATTTATTTAGATCCTAGGAGTCACTATTCAACCCTAAGGGACCAAAACCAATCTTTTTGAGTAAATCTAGGCAAGTATATACATGCCGGAAGAGTACTACAGGAAACAACAGATTTACTACAGTAAACTATAATTCACTAAATGACCAAGCAAATCAAATCCAAATTGGATGGGACAAATTTTTTTATTGAATAGGATGTCTTAGGTCTCCATTCCAAGTGGAATCAATCAAAAATACCTCTATTAACCCATGCTAAAATATAGCAGAAAATTACTAGTCTAAAATCTAGAAATTCGAGAACTAGTGAGCTAGTAAATTTATCAAATGCCTAACCTAAAGAAGTGAAAATGAAATGGGGTAATTTTTTTTATTAAATAGAATGTTTTTTTGATCTAATTAAAGTGGAATTGAATTTATTTAAGCTCGTTAGCATGCCCTAAAAAATAACATAAAATTATTTTTATTTGTCACAAAGGAATTCCAAAAATCTAGATTTGGGAATAAGCAAACTAATCCAAGTAACTCAATGATTACTATGACCTTCCAAAGTTGTTCCAATGATGAAATGATGCTTGTGATCCTTAAAAATAACTTAGTTCAACCATTTAACACAATCCTACAACAAGAAATCATTAATACTAAATGCAAAAATAGAAAAAAGACAAGAACAAGAGATGCATGTGAATAAGAAGTGAAAAGAAGAAAAGTAAATGACACAAAAGTGCTCTAAGGCTCCTAGGATGGCCAAGACCAAGGAAAATCATATTCCTATGAAGGAGACCAAGATTTAGAAGTTGAACATGTCACCAATCTTTATTATTTCCATCAATACAATTACATCCCTGCAGAAAATGAAAGTGGATCTGCAAAAATATGAGTTCTCTCCACTAGAAGACTAATAAATATTAACCCCTAGAGGAAAATTCGACTTGGTACTTATAAAAAATGATTATGAATCATCCCCCATGAAAGGAAGAAGCTTTCCCCACCAAAATCCCTTAATTAGTGGATCTGGTTACCAATAATAGGAATTTGCATTAAATGGTAGGTAACACAATCCTAGATTTTCTCGATCATTGGAGCTCCAGAATCTATGTCACAATTCCATAATATCTTGTTGATTTATTATTTAATATTGATCCTCGTATAGTAGGGAGGAGGTCCCTAGATTATCTCCTCCTCCAAATCTCCATAATATGCCCAATATTCTCATAATATTCCACAAAAATAAATAATATTACGCACAAATACACAATTATCCATAAACCTTCTTAATGAACATATTAAAGTTAAAATACATTATCTAATGAAAAAGGAGAGGTTTAATACGCCGAAGGATGGTCAGATGGGCCTTAATTTATGTCTAATTTGGAGGCCCATCATACCCCCTGCTGAAATTTTTTCTCATCCTCTGAGAAACTTAGTGACCTCATTGTGCCTTATTCATGGCCCTGGTGGCCTCCCTGATTTGTACATTCCTACCTTTTTCCCCTTATGCAAGATGGGTTCTTTAAGATTCATGGCCTCTTCCCTTTTTATAGCATCTTTTAGTCCTTGGAAAAAAGATAGAAAGAGATTAGAGACCTCCTGGAAATCCTCTTTCCATCACAATAGTTTGAGTTCTATTTTGTTGGTGAATGCTTTCTTTCCTTTTGTTGCCTTCTTCTTCTCTTTTGTGGCCTAGATGATTGCGTAATGACCTTGGAGTTCTCTATTTTGATTAGGTCTCTCTTAGGTACTGTTATTTTGGTTTTTCGCACAACTTGTTTCTTTCTTCCTTCTTGTAGTTAAATTTTGTCTTCCTATAGCAGCCATTCCTTCTCTATCAGGGTCTTTTAACTATATGGGAGTGATGAGAAATGATGTAGAGGATTTGGAGGATGATGCTAGGGCTTAGAGGGAGTAGTGTAGGTTTGTGAAAATGGATAGGATGTGTTGTGTGTGTTTTTTTCAATAAATTTTCAGGGTGAGACAAAGTGTAGGGTTTGTTCTTGAAAAATAATTTTTCTTATGAAATGGGATGAATGAATGATGGATAGATATTGGATATGAAGGGTTTGGAGTTCTCTGGTGACTTGGCCTTTGCACAAATTTCCTCTTTTAATTGTTGTCCCCATTCCTCGAAATCATCACCCTTCATAATTTGGCTTTTCCACATTGCATGAGTGAAGGAGTGAGTTGCAATTAACTAGTTGAAGGTGACCGAGACTGCTGACCCATCCTTAGCTTATAAAACCTCATCCCTCACACATTGACAACAAATTTCTAACTATAATATGCTCAAGGTAAGAGGTCAAGAATATTGCATACTTGTACCTACCTGATGGTTGTTGGAGAGGCATGCATGTTGTTTCTGAGTTGATGATTGATCCATGGTCCTCTGGAGGTGATAATTTCCTTTGTTTTCTTCTGCACAGGTCTTCACAGCTTGGTGATTCTAACCCTCTGTCTTCCAGTTACCATGAGCAAGCTATCTTTTTCAAATCCAACCTTCTTGGAGTGTTGGGCTTGGCCATGGGTGATGTTCACCTTCCTTATACCTTATTATACCATTAGACACCTTTCCCACACTTTATTTCACCTTCCATACCTTCCTATAGCTTTCAGCTTGTTTCCTGTAGTAAACTAGGACATCCTGTAGTACTACAGGAAACCCTGTAGCAACTTGTTTAAACCCATATCTCCCAAATGGTATTCTTGATTGACCTAAAATTTTCTGAGCATGTTGTCATCATCCTTATACACCTCTCCACAAAACAAATTGGCCAATTGATGCATGAATCTCAAGAAAAAATAAAAATGGTTGAATTTGATGGAGGTCGATTTCTTGGAAACCGTGCACTAGAATTTGCTAAAATTTCTTGGGAATGTTACCATAACCCATATTCATCTCCCCATGAAACAAATGTGTAAATGGATGCATGAATATCACAAAAATTCAAAAATGGTTGTACGTGATGGAGGTCGATTTCTATAAAATTGTGCACTGGAATTTTCTGAAATTGCTTGGGAATGTTACTATCATCCTTATGATTTCCCCTTAAACATATTGGATAATGTATGCATGGTTTTCAAGATATCACAAAAATAATTTTTTTCTCTATGTATTTCTATTTCCAGTAGTAACTACAAGATTTCCTGTAGTATTTTAGGAGAACATGGAAAATGAGTAGTAAAAGTTTGGGAATGATGAGTGGATGGTGGAAATAGATGAGGGTGATGGATTGGCTTGGCCTTGGTCCTTCTATAGCATCTGAGAAAAGGAGGAGAAAATCTAAGTTTGACTTCCTTTGACTAGAATTTTGACCAATATTTTCTTCTTCTTTTTTTGGTGCCAACTTTTTTTGTTACTTGCAGATGCTGGAGAGCACCTACATTCATCAGAAAGATACATGGAGCAAAGATTTTTTTTTTCCCTTTTTTTTTTTCTTCTAGGCCTACTAGCCACCTCAATGCGGTTTTCAACTAGTAGGTTTGCCTAGGAGCAACAAAGGAGTTTTCACCTAGGATCTTTTCTTTTTTTTTTCTTTTTTCTTTTTTCCCAACCCATTGACCACCTCATGGAGGTTTTCAACCAATGAGCCAACCTCAAGTGCCTCAAAGGAGCTTTTCACTTGAGATTTTTATTTTTTCTCTTATTTTCAT
>APFE030109350.1:5817-25106 GCA_000404065.3 Pinus taeda | reverse complement strand
TAATATTCTTCCTGAGCTGAGATGAATACCATTGAGACCAAGAAGAGATATTTTGAAGTGTTGTACCTCAACATTGTAAGTGGGTTGAGCTACTTCATTGTGTGGGTTTGGAAATGGTGGTATAGGTAGTTGAGTGGGAGTGGATATTTGAGATGGATTTAGTTGGGGTTGTGGTTGTGGTGGAGGTGGATGGTAGGGATAACATGGAGTTGGGTATGGAGGATATTGAGGAAAATATTGAGGTTATTGTGGATAGATTCCATAAGTTCTTTTCCAACCTTGTTGCTAAGATTGGTTTTGGGGTTGATATGGCCAATGTTTCCAAGGAAAGGGTGTGTTCCAATTACTTTGAGGTTGATATGCATAACCTTGAAATTGTGAATTAGGTTTTTGCATCATACCAGGTTGACTAGGTTTCCATGGTCCTCTTGGAGCTACATAACATAGTTTCTTTGGTAATTGACTTGCTCCATTTTCCTCTTGGTAAACTTTCTTCAACCTTGGTAATTATGGACAATATTTAACATCATGTGATTCTACATGGACAACACAAATATTAGCATCTTCTTTTTCATCATCTTGCATTCTTAACATTTCTACTTGTTTGGTTATATTGCTAAGAATTTTTGTTTTAAAGTCATCAAATAAATTTCCAAGTTTAGCTTGACTTACCAATCTTGATGCTAATTTACTTAATCTTGCCCTTCCTCTTGATATGTATTTGCATGTTTCACAAATTTCTTCAAAGGATAATTGTTATACATCACCTCTACTCATAATATCAAGGAGATCAATCCACTCGTCCCTAATTGTTCTAAGTAAGAGGGTTTTTAGTGTGTCGGATCCTAATTGATGTAGTTTTTCCCTATTAACATTATACATGAACCTTTTTATTAGAACCTCAAGGCTCTCATCTTCTTTTGATTAATTATAAATATTTCTTCTTTAAGATCATGATCTTTATATTTTTCTAGAAATATCTTTTGAATCTCACTCCATGAGCTTATTGAATTAGTCCCTAAACTTATGAACCATTTAAGAGATCTATCCTTCAATGTTGCCGGAAACAATCTCAATTTTTTAGTGTTTAATAAGTAACCATAAGATCTACAAACAATTTCAAAATCAAAGAGAAAGGTTTTTGAATCCTTTGACCTTAGACCATGAAAGATTGGAAGAAAAGATGGAGGGATGTTCTTCATATGCACATTGATATTAGTATCTTGAATGGGAAATCCAAGAGGATCTTGTTCATTTTCATCATCTCTATCCATTTCTTCTACCTTCTTTTCCACCTGTTCTTCTTCTATTTGCAAAAGTGGATGGTGATGTGGCTCTTACTGCACCAAGTGATCAAATGGGGAGTGGGTTGGTGTTGGAGAATTTTTTTTATTTTTATTTTTATGATTGAATGAAAACACTAATGCAGTGCACTTTTCTGTTTTTGAAATGAACTATGCCTAATGCAATTTATTTTTTTTGCATAAAGTAAAAGAATTGAATCAAATAGGGAAGAAAACAATACATACTCTGACACCTCCCCAATAACGGTGCCACAAAGTGATGAGCCTTGGTATTGCAACAAGAATGTTGCAACTCCCAAGGCTACCATCTTTAATTATCAACCTGGGGTTCGTACAAACTTAAGAGGTATCAACACTATATGTTCAGCATACAATGTGTCCTTCCTTTGCTGTCATGATGTAATGGAGTGCATGTAATGAAATTAAATCCTAAACTAATTTCAGAAAATGAAATGCTCGAAATGGAAACCTTAACCTATTGCAAGAAAAAAAATATAAGGATAGAAACATATTATAATTTCATAAAGTAAATATCATGAACTAAATTTCAACCATTACATTTCAAAGGGTTTAGATCCATTAATAGAGTTCATTGGATGTGGAAATCAAGAAAATCATCATTGTATTATCCAATTAATAAATTTGTCCATTAACCCAAATCGCTGAAATGTTTTGCATTGGTAAAGAGGCAAGTCCTAAGTGTTCTTTAGTCTTCCATAATCATTGATTTAGATCCTAGGGGTCATGATTCAACCCTAAAGGACCAAAACCAATCTTTTTAAGCAAATCTGGGCAATTATATACACGCTGGAAGAGTACTATAGGAAACATCAGATTTACTACAGGAAAATATAATTCACCGAATGACTAAGAAAATAAAATCCAAATTGGATGGGACAAATTTTTTTATTGACTAGTATGTCTAAGGTCTCCATTTCAAGTGGAATCACTCAAAAATACCTTTGTTAACCCATGCTAAAAAATAGTAGAAAATTACTAGTCTAAAATCTAGAAATCCGAGAACTAGTGAGCTAGTAAATATATCAAATGCCTAACCTAATCAAGTGCAAATGTAATGGGGTAATTTTTGTTATTAAATAGAATTTTTTTTTGATTTAATTCAAGTGGAATCAACTTGATTGAGCACTCATTATCATGCTCTAAAAAATATCATAAATTTATTATTATTTGCCACAAAGGACTTCCAGAAATCTAGATTTGGGAATAAGCAAACTAATCCAAGTAACTCAATGGTTACTATGGCCTTCAAAATTTGTTCTAGTGATTAAATGATGCTTTTGATCCTGCAAAATAACTTACTTCAACAATTTAACTCGATCCTACAACAAGAAATCATTAATACTAAATGCAAAAATAGAAAAAATACAAGAACAAGAGATGCGTGTGAATAAGAAGTGAAAAGAAGAAAAGTAAATGATACAAAAGGGCTATGAGGCTCCTGGGATGGCCAAGACCAATGAAACTCAGATTCCTATGAAGGAGACCAAGATTTATAATCTGAACATGTCACCAATCTTCATTATTTCCATAAATACAATTACATCCCTACAGAGAATGAAAGTGGAGCTGCAAAAATATGAGTTCTCTCCACCAAAAGACTAATAAAAATCAACCCCTAGAGGAAAATTTGACTTGGTACTCATAAAAAATGATTAGGAATCATCCCCCATGAAAGGAGGAAGCTTTCCCCACCAAAATCCCTTGATTAGTGGATTTGGTTCCCAATACTAGGAATCTGCATTAAATGGTAGGTAACACATTCCTAGATTTTCTCAATCATTGGAGCTCCAGAATATGTGTCATATTTCTAGAATATCTTGTTGATTTATTATTTAACATTTATCATCCTATAGTAGGGAGAAGGTCCCTATATTATTTCCTCCTCCAAATCTCCATAATCTACCCAATCTTCTCATAATATTCCACAAAAATATATAATATTAGGCACAATACACAATTATCCATAAACCTTCCTAATGAACATATTAAAGTTAAAAGTACATTATCTAATGCAAAAAGAGAGATTTAATTTGTTGAAGGATGGTCATATGGGCCTTAATTTATGTCTAATTTAGAGGCCCATCAGTAAGTGAGGCTATTGAATACTTACCATCCTCCTCTACTTTGTGTTTATTCGGGTCTTTCCTCCAATATCTTATGGAATTTGTAGGTTCTCCATGCTTTTTGATAAAGTCGTGCATGTATTGTTTGTTGAAAGCAAACTGTGGTTCCAACAGATGGTACATGGCCTAAAAGTATTTTGTTGTGAATGAGCTAATAACGATGCCTTTCGGTGTGTGTAACTTTCACTCCATGATATTGACACTCTCCACTACCCATCTTACCATATTAGTATAAGGTAGAAGCCTTGGTATTTCTAATTTTCCATGCAAAAAGGAATCCACCGCATTTTGAGGGGTAGCCTCTAAGGTAGGTGTTTCATTGTACACTATTACTTCCCTCATTGTGGCCTCAGGCCCTTCATCTTCAAAATATTTGTAGATATTCTCCTAAGAAGATCTTCCTAAATATTTGGTACAAATTGTGTTTGAGAAAAGACCTGCACCTAAAAGATTTTTATCTATTATTTCTTTGTATGGATCAGAGGGTCGTGGTGCATGAGCTTTCTTTTTAGACTTCTCCTTCTTCATTTCATCTTGGCGGGAGGTATCAGAGCTTGCCTGGGTGAAGAGTAGAAAAATTAGCATAGAAGAGAAACTATGGGAAATCGTAAAACTAAATTGTAAATTAATGGTTAAACACATTAAATTAACTAATTTTCAACCATAAATGTGCTGGTGAGTAAACAGAATGAAAGCATTAAATTTATTGGATAAAGGGATAGGTGGGAGACCATGTGAAGGATTCCATGTCAAAACTCGAGAGTAAAGTGTTAGATAGTTGCCATTGTCTAGATGGCCAGTGGCCTAGTGAAGGCATCTACAAGTGTGTTGACATTGAGTGTGGTGGGATTGGTGTCAACAGTCATGCTGGAAAGATGTGTTGGGCAATTGGCATTGCCTAACTGTTGGCAGGAGCAGTGCCTAAATATTGGCAGGAATGTTGGCATTGATGTCAACCAGACTAGCTTGGATGCTTGTTGCAGAAGATATTGGGAATGATGGCCCAAGAGGAAACCCATGGTTGTTCATGGCTCAAAAGGATTCTTCTGATAGCTACAAGCTTTAAGTAGAGAATCATCATAACAACAGGCTTCGCGAAAAATCCATAAAATGATGATTACAATGATGAGCTAGATGGAAGTCCATGGTAGTTGCAGGCTTTGTGTAGAAAATCATCACAGTAACAGGCTTATTGGAGAAACCATAAACTGATGATTACAGTACCAAGATCAAGTCCATGGTCGCTGAAGGCTTCATGCAGAGGATTGCCTTGGTGGTTGTGTTTCCAGCTGTCTGGAGAGTCAACAAGAAGAATAATTTTAGAGAGCTTGGAACCCTCTTAGAGGTAGCATATGGGCTCAAAGACTACATTAGACCCTCTCCATTGAAAAGTTCTCTGAATAATATTTCCAACAATATGCGGAAGTCCATAAATGGATTTATGGCTTGCTCAAGTTCAAGGATTTAAGCCTCAGGAAGGAATATCAAAGGTCCATAATATTGGAGATCGCATATGGGAGGACCAAAGATATCGACAATCAGAACATCAGAGAATCAGAGATATCGATGATTGCATATCGGAGGTCAAAGATATTGGTAGTCGCATTATCAGCGTTTCTAAATGCCATAGGTCCAATACATCGGAGTAGGCAGCATCGAAGATCAAAGGAGACCAGAACATAGGCAATCAGAGGATCAAGACTTTTGAAAGTGCAAACCTTTAAAAAGTTGCAATATTGTTAAAGTTATGATAGAATTAAAAACCATAAGGGAACGCCAATAAGGATTAACAAAGGATTTCATCCTAAAACCAAAGGTGTGTGGGCCCTTTTCTCTCTCCTTTAGCAGGACACGTGGTAGCATATGATTGGTTGTGATAAGGACACATGGTAGTGTCTGGTGGGCTCTGATAATGACACATGGTAGCATCTAATTGGCTCTGATAAGGTATAGTAGAAGCTGACATCAGCATGACGTGCTAGTACAGAAGGACACGTGGCAAACATATTCAACTATAATGGGTGGTCTAATGGACCATATCTAGGTGACATGTGTCACCTCTAAGGAGTCGCCATCAACAGTGATGACATCATATCAGAAGTTGGCGATCGGAGGATTATTATATCAAAAATTTATAGTAGTTGGTACTTGAAAAAGTTATGATAAAGGGGCTCCAATATTCGGTTGTCACATGCTCTAGAAGAACTTAAAGAACCAAAGGCGGAGAGCTGTAAACAAAGGGAGAATGGCCCTTGGCAAGATTCTAAATGCTCTAACACCTCAAGGCTACGTGAAAGGTCACAACCCTTAGTCCTATGGTGATAAATGAGGGAAGGGCTAAGAATAAGGGGCTTGTCATATCAGAGGTCGACAATTGAAAGATTACAATATTGCACCAATGTGAAGCTTCCGATGTTGTTGGTGCTTCAAGGTTGTGAAGCCCAGAAAACCAACAGTGCAAAGAAATAAAAAAAGGATAAAGGCCTCTAACAGGATGCTAAAGGACTTAGAACCTAACTATTATACCGATGGTCACAAGCAGCAGTCATATGGTGGAGATGTGATAAGGAGATAAGAAGAAGGGGCTAAAGGCCAATCAAAATATTGTAATATCGTAACATCTTCTTAATAGAGTTACGATATGTTTGAGCTCCGATATTGCACTATGGTGTAAAATCTTTGATATAACAACATAGATGAGTATTGATGGTTGGATGAGTCAGTAGCTGAAGAGTAAATGAGCACAGAGAAGTTGGTCATTGGATGCTATAGGGATTAATGCATAGGTGTTTGGTGATGCAGAAACCCTCAAGGATCTTCCTAGGATCCTTGGCAGATAGTCAAATTAGCTGCAGTTGTCACAAATATGCATGCATATCTATGCTTAACAAATGGATATCAAAGTGATAAGGAATTATTACCTCGAGTCTTAGTGTGGTGTTGCTGGAGAGCACAATTTGGCTAGGTGGAAGATCCCTGAGCCAGATCCAGATCAAAACCTGCACATAGAAAAGACAAGTGTAATATCGCAGCATAAAACCTTGATAAAAAATGCATGAACATATAAATATATGTGGTTGCATATATCTAAGCCACTCATGCTAACGATATTGAATAAACACATAAAAAATTTATACTACCAACATCTCAGAGTGGACAAAACAATTGCAATTCTATATTGATGTAGAAAGAGTGATTACAACCATCAGTTGTATCAGCCTTTCCATACCCCTCTAGCTCCTCTCTCTCTCTCCCCTTCTTAACCTCTTATGATGCCTTAGTCTAAGACTCTGCTCGACAATCAAATAGGCAATCCTTTCAAATGGTTCGACCTCTTTAACAATGCCCCTAGCCTTGCATATATAGCATGTGAGGATAGGGTTTCCAAGTCCTTCATGAGTTCCTTTAGGCAAAAGAAATGATGCTTCCATGCCTTTGTGCTCTTTCCCGTTTGGATACTCCATTAGGAATTAGTAATTCCCCCAAACAGGTCGAGTTCTAATGTTTCCCTTCTTTTGTGAGCTGACATAGGAGAGAATATTGGGATATTTCTCAATCAACTCATTCTCTTGACCCATAGAAACTCATTAGGGTTCACAAACGCTCTTCCTAAGGTAACAGACAGAGTTACTTTGGGCACTAATGCAGCCTTAGCCTTGTTATGAATATTTATAAAGTAGGTTGCTATTGTTTAGACAATGTTAGCTTGACAACTGGGCCTATGAACTTGCTCAGTCCTTTAGTCATCATGTCTTTCTCCTCTAAGCTGATCAGGAGGTAATTTTCCTATATAACAGATGCCCCCTAAAGTGTGAGATCAAAGGTTGCGACGATGGCTGAAATATTTTATATTTAACTGTCCTTTTCTTTGGAAAAAGAGAGAGAGAGAGGATCAGAGCTTCGGGAAGTACGAGAAACCGCATATAATACATATATAAAAAACAACTAAAATCATGTCCTGAGTCGGGCATTCCCACACTCAGTAGTTATGTCAAAGTGATTTTCTCAGAAAATAGATATGACGATGCTGGCTGTCGATAAGCACAATGCGGAACCTATGTCATAATAGGATCATTCTGATGAGTTGTCTCCAAAAAACAATAAATGTAACTTGGGAGAGGAAACAAGGATGATTGATGCAAGCCTCTACCCAAGGTCTTGATTTCCGCTTCACTGCAACAGCATAGATCGATACATGTGAATATAGGATTTGAGGTTGAACGTGCATGAAATCTTCTGATTACCAGCCAATAATGGAGATCGTTAACAGATGCGAGGATGGCCACCGATAAAGGTGATGGTCTCCAAGATGCACAGTACAATCTAGCGAGTGTGAATAATGTTTTTGTTGTCAAACACTCGTAGAATCGTTTAACCAGGAGCCAATAAAAAATCCCCTAACGAAGAACAAGGTGACCTACCACTGATATCTGCAAGTACCAAGGCACTTAAGTGTTTATGGGTCTTCTTCCTAGATAAAGTGTTGAAGTTGATAGGAAGAGACCTGTTGAAAGGTAGGAAATAAGGTTTCCTACATCATTCGAAATGAAAAGGGACAAGAATGATTGTTTTTGAGGAATCATTTGAGCATTGGGTCAAAGAAATAGAGGGAATGATGATAGGATATGCTTGATGGTTTGATGGAGGAAACAGAAGATAAAGGTTTTCCCTTAAACAATAGAAGACGTGACAATGATTTTAACCATGCAGCATTAGACTCATGAACACCAAAGAGTGTTAGGATATAGAGATGCAAGAACATCGAGGTATATAGGATAAACTCATAGCATGGTAAGATTCATATTGAGAGGCATTACAAGGAAGGTTTATCTGAGGGAGTGCCATGTTCAAGGGAGCTATTGCTGCCAAAAAACTCTTTTCATAATACAAAACACAAAGCAATTGTATTTTCCACTTTACCCATCTAATTAGTTTAGTGAGTCTAGACGAGTAAAATCATCGATCTTTTCATGTTTTAAGAGTTTGAAAATGACCAAAAAAAGAGCGATTCTATGCCCTATCTGATTAGTTTAATAAGTCCAGACAAGAAAAATTGTCGATATTTTCATGTGTTAAGAGTCTGAAAAGGATCATAAAAAGAGCGACCCTATTCCTCATTTGTGTAATTTAATGAGTCCAGGATAACTTGGTGGTATTTTCATACTTCGAGAGTCTGAAAAGATCATAAAGAATGACTCCAAGGTTGTCCCTTTGTCATAGTTGTTAACCGGGTGCGACAAAGGTTTAATAGTATACCTGGAACGGTTCCTTTTCCGTAAGTTAATCTACTAAGTCTAGATAAAGAGAAACCTATGCTCAATAGATGTTTGTCTCATTTTGTTACGAGTATGAGGAGACAGAGTAAACTCGATATTCATCATGAAATTTTAATGAGTCACTCAACGACAAACTCAATAGACCTTCATCGAATTTTAACGAGACAAATGAAGAAGAGTCGAGGTATATTTTTTAGTTTAATGAGCGAGGAAAACGATGGAAAAAAACTACTCATTCCTTCTTCATAGATTTAATGAGCCTGAAGAAGGGAAAAACTCGGGGATTTTTTTATTTAAGAGCAAGAAATAGTCCCAAAAAAGAAAGTTCTCATATCGTCGTCGTAAGTGTTTAACGAGCCCAATGACGAAAACTCAGGGTTTTTTAAATTTAAAGAGCGAGAAAAGTTCCTAAAAATAATGCTCAGAGCTTCCTCATAAGTTTTTAACGAGCCTGAAGAAGGGACTCGAGGTTTTTTTGATTTTATGAGGGAGAAAAAAGTCCCATAAAAGAATGCTCAGTTGATCTTTTTTAGTTTAGTGAGCTAGAAAAGGAGTTGCTCAGACCGTCGTTGTAAGTGTTTAACTAGTGCGGCGATGAAATACTCAGGGATTTTTTAGTTTCAGAGCGAGAAAACATCCCATAAAAGAAAGTTCTCATTGAGAATTGAAGATGGTCATTTCTGTTGTTCAATCCTGAAAGTTCTTTCATCAAAACATGAACAATTTCTGTTAATATGGGGTCATGGCACATGACAAATATCATTGGAAATGGACTACTTCTACTTAATGTTAAGAATTTACAGCACAACATAAATAATTACTGAGAGGAATAAATATAAAATTAACCAACAATAACCATAAACACATAAATACACATGTTTATCCAGGAAAACCCCAAATCCGGGGAAAAACCCAATCATAATGAAATTTCATTATCCTTGGCCAAAACCCTGGCCAATCCGGCCAAGTGAGCCTTCACCGCTCACCTCCAGGCCATTGCATTACAATGAAGTCATTCCAGCCTTTTATAGGCTCCATTACATATAATACCACGGGCAGAATACCATGGGTGCATAATACCATGTGCCCCAAAACCATCACTAGTTAACCTGGTCAACTTTTGACTCTATCCCGAGTCAAGTTTACCTAACAATTCCCCTCTTAAACTTGACTTGGGGTTCCTTGACTAACTCCAGCCAAACCTACTAAGTGAGACAATCTCGCTCACTCTATCTCTTACCCCCCTCAGAGTTTTTACCGGGGTATTGTTAACCCGACATCCCCCCTATCACCTAGGTCTAACCCAAACTTTTCCGGCGATCACCGAGGGGTACACATGCCTTACCAAGTCTTACAGTAGTATGCCCATTTACATGTAATAATTTTGACTTCATTAATTTCTATTTTTATTTTTGTTTACTGTTGCTGTGATTTTGATCCATCCTCTCTCAATAGGTGACGGGTTCAATTCTTGATCCCATCGGATTTCTCGTTTTCATGCTCGCTAAATTCATTTTTCATGATTGCTTCCTTGATCTGGCATTTCAACTCCTGTAATAGTTTTCCTCTCTGATTCCTTCAAATCAGAAACGAAGTTGCTCTACTCCTTGAATGAAGTCAGCCATGGCTCTATTACAGGACTGCTCTCTGCAACACCATTTCCATTGGGCTAAAATAAATCCTTCACTGAAGGTGTACATTCGAAGCCCAAACCCTCAACCATGGCTCTGATACCAATTGTTAAGAATTTACAGCACAACATAAATAATTACTGAGAGGAATAAATATAAAATTAACCAGCAATAACCATAAACACATAAATACACATGTTTATCCGGGAAAACCCCAAATCCGGGGAAAAACCCAATCATAATGAAATTTCATTATCCTTGGCCAAAACCCTGGCCAATCCAGCCAAGTGAGCCTTCACCGCTCACCTCCAGGCCATGCATTACAATGAAGTCCTTCTAGCCTTTTATAGGCTCCATTACATATAATACCATGGGCAGAATACCATCGGTGCACAATACCATGTGCCCCAAAACCATCACTAGTTAACCTGGTCAACTTTTGACTCTATCCCGAGTCAAGTTTACCTAACACTTAATGAATTCAATTAAGATAAGTCATGTCTCCAAAGTGACTATAAGGGAGTTCTTGAGCCTCCACTTTCACCATTTGCATCATTTGAGAGTTGTGAGAGTGTTTTGGAGCTAAAGAGGAGTTGATTTTCCACGGATGATTGCAAGAGATCTGGGTGACCATTTGACATGCCGTTAGTACCAGGTAGATGCCAAAACCCTAATATTGCATTATTCAACCTTTTTTGGCTACTTTTAGGGTATTTTTTGGAGATCTAGGGAGCCCCAGTTCATTAATTGTGCATAACTCCCCCTTCCAGGCCTGTAGGGAGCGTTAAACACCCTTTACGACCTGGGGGAGGGTGTTAATCCTCCCTGTTTGTCACTATGGGTGGCATTAGTGCATGAGGGCACACCCTAAAATCCCAAGAAATGATTTAATGAGATTTTTTGTCCCGTTTGCACTAATTTTTGGGTTGATTTGTGCAGGTTTTGAGCCATTATGACTAGTCTATGGAGAGAATAGGCCCATGACTGACAAGAATTGCTGATGCAAAATGATCCAGCTTACATACTTGCATGGCACCATTGTGGGTTAATGAAGTATGCTCAGGTGGAGTTGATGAAAGGTCAGGAGGACCTTTTGAGCTGGATTATTCAACACTGGGATGAACACGAACATGTGTTCAGGATTGGGGATCATGAGTTGGCCATTGACTGAGATGATATATATTTCTTGATAGGTTTGTCACACAAAGGAGCATGGGAAAACCTGACCGGGGGTAGGCCTGATCCTCGATCCACCCTAGTGCTGGTTTGAGCTTACTGCATCCCTAAGAGCGGACTCATCAGCAACAAAGTCCCTATAGAGAGGATCTAGATCTATGAGGGCCATTTTATGGATGATTATGCGCTTAGCGGGGTTGAAAAGTCCCCATGTTATGACAAAGGCCCAACTGTTGCTTGCTATTGACTGTGTCCAACCACAAATATTTAGCTGGTGCAACGCAGTGCTTCGTCAGTTGAAGGAAGAGTTGATCACATGCAAGACTTAGATCCAACAGAGTTTTTGGCATGGCACTCTCATTGCCTCCTTCATACTTCAGAGGGTACCAGTTATGCGCCTACGGATGAGCTTAGGTCCCCTCGATCTAAGGGATCCTAGATAGAGGCGATGGGCATCACTTGATCCTCGCACAAGAGGAGGACCCATCCAACATTTTTTCAAAGAATATTTCTTCGAATGGCTCAGTGGCCAGATTGTAATGATCGACAACTATGCCTATGAGGGAATGGACTTCACAGGTGACCCTGAATTTATTTTACTGCCTGGTACAAACTGGGGGCCTCAAGGTAAGAAGGATTTTGAGAGTACTTAAAGTATTTTTAAGCTTTTGAATGTTTATGTTATGTTTTTGTTGATTTTATGGGTGAACAAGTACTAACATGAAGTTTTTTGCTTGACACAGATGTGGCACCGATGCAACTTGCAGGTGAGTCTCACCAAGTGAGGTGAGGAGGCTAACTACTCGAAGGCTGGGGTGATGCTAAGTGTCTTCGTGAGGTTCTAAGGAACTTGGAGGGCTTGAGCATTGGTTCCCCCCCTTCCTATGAGGGATATCCTCGCTCATATGCAATGACACACAGCTGGTGTGCCTGAGCAGTTTTAGGTTCCTCTTCAGAGGATAGCTAGAGCAGTGTTATCTTTTCATGAGTAGTAGGCTCTATTAGCAGATGCGTGGTATAGCCAATGGGTGTTTATAGCTAGGCTTAGTAGCCATTTTGTACTTAAAACACCCAAGTTTTGGGAAATTTTCTGATGTAAAAGAGACTAGATTCAATAATATATATATATATATATATATATATATAATATATATATATATAATATATATATATATATATATATATATATATATAATATATATATATATAGATATAGATATATATTTATGATGTAAAATGTTTTTTAAGTGTTTTTTGTAAATTTTTAACTTGTGTAAATATTTACTTTCATACATGTATCTATAGTGAATGAGACAGATTCCAATCTAACACATAGTTTTCCAATGAATCAACAACTATATTAAATTCTCTAGGAATGTGTTCATATGTGATAACCTCAAATTGACGTTCCAAGATTCGTACCCTTAAATAATGATGTAACAAGGTTGGATTACAAACGTGATAATGATTTTTCAATTGCATAACAACAAGCTGAGAGTCTAACCTGACCACCAGATTAGAGATGTCCCTTGATGACGCTTTAGTACTCAGCAATATTATTGGTGGCAGTACCAAGAAAGACTCCCCCGGAACAAAACAATTCTGACTCAAGTGCGTAAATAACCTAAGCAACTGATGCAATGTGACGTGTGTGATGACTGGCACCATCTGCATAGCCTACGTATGCTAAGGGTAATGAAGACATCTGCATAATGAGAAATATGTATGAAAAAAATAATTCAAGAAATACCAAAAAATCTAGTCACATCAAAAAGAAGAAAAACTTATTAATACATAAAATTACAAAGCACATGCCTAGTGCACTACTAGGCATAATAATTTTTCAGATAGAACCCATTTTGGGGCTCAGCAAGCGAGACTCGTTCCCAGTCCTGAAGTTCATATGCCCCTTTTGAGAGGAATTTATTGACAAAATATGGACCGAGCCATAAGAGTTGAAGTGTTCCTACCCCCAAGAGGTCATGTTTTTATCATAGAGAAAAACAAGATCTCCCTCTCAGTAAGAACGGGGCTTGACCTTTTTGTCATACTGGGCTTTGACTCAGTGCTTGTGGGCCTCGAGTGCCAATTTGACATATAGAAGAGTTTAATCCAATTGATTTAGGTTTATCAAGTGCTCTTCTTCGGTAGTGGTGTCAGGAAAGAATTCAGCAAAGATTTGTAAGGAAGGAATCTGACACTCAATTGGTAAAACTGCTTCCAGGCCATAAGCTAGTTGAAAAGGTGTGAAGCCTGTAGCAGTTTTAATTGAAGTTTGGTATGCCCACAACGTAGGATATAACATTCGATGCTAGTGGGTTTTATTATTCCCTACTAACCTACGAATCATGGTCTTTAAGACGCCATTGATGGCTTCTACTTGGCCATTAGCTTGGGGGTAGTAGGAGGATGATTGATCCTAGTGAAAAACAAGCAACAATGTTATGTCAGACATCATGTGATTCTGAAAATGATACCCATGGTCTGTAATGATCGTGTGGGGCATACCAAAGTGACAGATGACCTAGTTAAACAAGAATAGCATCGTGGTTTCTCCATCGACCCGGAAGATGGTAAGGGCTTCGGCCCATTTTGTGAAATATTCCACAACTACAATAATATAGTTGTGTCTAGCAGAGGAAGTGGGGTTGCAAGTTATGAAGTCTATCCCACGTTTGGAAAAGGGGCCGATGAAGATAACCGTGTGTAGTAGGGCTGAAGGAGTGCACATTTCTTTGTAAACACTTGACAAGGGTGGCACTGCCATATAGCCTTGATACAATCTTTGAACAAGGTTGTCTAGTAGTAGCCTGTGCAAAAAAATTTCTAAGCAGTAGATATGCCAAAAATATGACCGCTACATGCCCCAACATGGCAATCATTTAAAACGTGTTCCTCTTCCTCATGAGTGAGGCAACGTTGAAGAACTGTATCAACACCATGACAATATAATGTATAGTTAAGCACTAAATAGTGTCGTGGTGACGGATGCAATGATGATCACCTGACAATAGTTTAGGGTGGAAACGTTGCACTTAGAGGTGGACAAGAATGTCACCATACCAAGGGTCAGTAGAGTCGATAAGATAGATAGCTTCATCTGAAAGAGGATTGTGGGCTATCTCATTAAGATCGACAATGGGAAGATCTGACAAAAGTTCAGCAAAGACTAAGGAATTTTTCACCTTGGAAGCAGTGAAAACCAAATCAAATTATTGGAGGATCACCATCCATTTGGAATATTTCCCTCCAATGACTTGACAAGACAAAAATGTGTCTCATGGGATTCTCCAAGGCAATGACAGTAATCTGTTGCAACAGTATGTAATGTTAGAAGCGGTTCACAGCAAAGACAACTGCCAAGGACAACTTTTACACATGTGAATATATGAGTTTGGGCCCAGCTAGGCTTTTCGACATATAGTATATCACATGCTCACTCCAATCATCATGACTTTGAACCAAGACCATTCCTAGAGAGGATAGTGAGGCTGTCAGGTATAGAAGAATGTGGCACCCATAGTTAGGAGTGCCAAGGAGTGTGGCTGATATAAGCGCTTTTTTCAAGGCATCAAATGATCATTGAGCTTGATCATCCCACAAGTACGACACTCCCTTCTTAAGTAGGTGCATAAAGACTTTAATTAACTCAACATAGTTTACGATGAACCATCATAAGAAGTTTGC
This sequence comes from Pinus taeda, assembly GCA_000404065.3. Lineage (NCBI taxonomy): Eukaryota > Viridiplantae > Streptophyta > Pinopsida > Pinales > Pinaceae > Pinus > Pinus taeda. The sequence continues at coordinate 9,888 of APFE030109350.1, read as the reverse complement.
TTTCCCCTGAAAACATTGGAGCTGCAGAATGGATTGTGGTTTGGGCAATTGAGTAATTGCCTTTACCTTATTGGGATCAACCCTAATCTCGTACTTGAAGACAATGAATCCAAGTAAGCATCCAGACTCGACAAAGAAAACACATTTATGCGGATTCATATGTACGTTATAAAACCGACATCTAATAAAGACAGCTCTTAAATGATCTATGTGTTGTGCTTGCTTCTTGGAATAGGCTAGAAGGTCATCCAAGTAAGCTTGAACAATATGTCTAATATCGTGAAATGCATAGTCCATGGCCCTTTGAAATGTTGCTCCAACATTCCTTAAACCAAATGGGAGTTTTCAAGAGGAAAAGGTTCCCCATGGGAAAATGAAGGTGGTTTTATGTTGGTATTTTGGTTTTATGGCAATCTGGTTGTAACCTGAGAAACCATCCATGAATGAGAATGATTCACAACCGGCGCAGTCGTTGATGATTTGGTCGATGAATGGTGTTGGATAATTATCCTTCGACACGTGGCATTCAATTCCCGATAGTCAACACATATGCAGATGGTTCCTTGTTTCTTATCGACAGGAACCAAATTAGAAACCCATTTTGTTAAGGTAACAGGGTATATAAAACCAGCACATAACAACTTTTCCACCTCAGTCTTGATGGTTGCCGTTTTGCAGGGGTGGACTGGTCGAAGCCTTTAGTGGATAGGTTTAGAATTGTCATATATCTTGATCTCATGCTTGAAAATATATGGATCTATGTCGGGCATTTCCTCGTAAGACCAATTGAATACATCGCGGAATTCCTTAAAAAGGCAGGTGAAGCTTGCAATTTCCTCAGGAGTGAAACCTTCTCCAACCTAGATGTTTTTTACGATGCCTGTCATGACAGAAATATCGATAAGAAATGTCTTTAAAATATTTCCCATGTTTCCCTCTGAATCCAAAGTTTAGATAGTTGTATAAGGTGAGGAAACGATTTCAGGTGTGTCAAATGACAGGATTTGAAGAGGCATCATGTCTGAATCAGATATCGAAACACGATGGTGAGAGTCCTCCCAATGTCGCTCTTCTAAACACATGATCTCTCTAATAGCTTCATCTGAAGGTAGGACTTGATTGAGGAGATCGAAAGGAGTAGTTCTCAAAGGGGAGGTGGTATTGTTGTCCGTGACCAAAGTGACCAAAGATTCATATGCAAATTGAATGGCTTGGTAGGCCAATTCAGCTGGTGACAATGGGATTTGTTCTCCATAAGTGTCAATGTCTAAAGGGGTTGAGAGGATCCAAGGATTGGTTGGTTCGTGAGGAATGGATGAAACCATATTGACCATTTGTGGAACTGCGGGTGGTGTGTTAGGTTAGGAAGTAACTCCTCAAAAAGAGATTCTATATTCATTTAGGTTGTTCATTATTGTATACATGAGGGAGTGACTATTGAGTTTTATATCCCAATGACTCTCCATTTTCTCTATTATTTATTTACATTATTTATAGCTGTTCACCCAATCCCCATGATTAGGTGTCAACATTCCCCCCCTTAATCTGAAGGAATGTTGGTGAGTCCAAGCATTGTTCTAAATCTTTCAAGCTTTTCTCTTCAAAGTGCTTTGGTGAAGATGTCTGCAATCTTCTCATTAGTGGAACAATGGCGAAGATGGATTGTTTTGGCCTCAACATGATGTTGAATCAGATGATAGTTTGTATTGATGTGCTTCGTTCAATCATGGAACTTTGGGTTCTTGGCCAACTTTATTGCCAAGGTATTTTCAATCATGAGTGGAGTCGAATGTACTTGTTTTACCTGAAAATATTCCAGAATTTTCCTTAGCCACACAATTTCTTTTATTGCCTCAGCTGCTACCACATATTCTACCTCTATTGTGGAATCTGCTGGAACTAATTGTTTGCGTGATCTCTAGAAGACAGCTCCTGATCCAAGACTCATAGCATAACTTGAAGTAGATACCCTAGTTTCTTTGTCTCCATCAAAGTTTGAACCAGAGTATCCAATCAAGCCGAAGTCACCCACCTATTTATACTTGAGTCCAAAGTCTTGAGTTCCCTTCAAGTACTTTAGAAAGCTTTTTGTTGTAGACCAATGTCCCTCACAAGGATTTTGCATAAACCTGGAGAGGATTCCAACAAAAAATGAAATGTTTGGTCTAGTAGTAGTCAGGTAGTTGAGACTTCCTACAAGCTGTCTATACTTTTTTGCATCCTCAAATTATTTTCCTTCAATGGATGTGAGCTTTAAGTTTTGTTCCATTGGAGTAGTCAAAGGATCCCATTCAACCATGCCAAACCTGTTCAACAGATCTCCAATGTACTTCTTTTGAGAAAGGAATATGGAATTTGGATGTTGAGTTACTTTAATACCAAGATAGTAATGAACATAGCCCAAATCAGTCATTTCAAAACCTTTCCTCAATTCCTTCTTTATGGATGCAATGTAGCTCCGTTCCCTGTCATTAAAAGATAATCTACATATACCACAAGATATACAATTGTTTTGCCAACTTTCTTGACAAAAAAGGTTGCATCATCAAGATCATAATGTTTGAAATTGAGTTTCAGAAGATGCATAGTTAGTTTTTCATACCAGGCTCGCGGTGCTTGTTTAAGGCCATACAAGGATTTCACAAGTTTGCATACTTTATGTTCATGTGCTTTCACAACAGATCCTTCAGGTTGGGACATAAAAACATTATATTTTAGATCTCCATTCAAGAAAGTAGTTCTTACATCCATTTGATGGACTTTCCAACCGTTCTGAGCTACTAGGGCAAAGAGTGTCCAAATGGTATCCCATTTTGCTGTGGGGGAAAAAGTATCCTCATAATCGACCCCTTCCTTCTATGAAAAACCTTTTTCCACAAGCCTGGCTTTGTGGTTTTCAAGTGAGCCATCATCTTTATACTTGTTCTTGTAGACCCACTTGCAGCCAATTGGTTTGGTTCCCAATGGAGGATTAACCAGCTTACAAGTGCCATTCTTTATCAAGGCATCATACTCCTTTTGCATTGCTTCTTTCCGTTCATCATGAGACCCAACTTCTTTAAAGGAAGTTGGTTCAAAATATGTAGACACATTCGATTCAAAATCATAAGAAACATCCATATCAATAGGTGAATCAGAGTCATCTACACCACCTCCATTTTGCCAGGTTGAATTTCTAGTTCCTGTCTTTCCAACCTCATCAGGATGAACACTTTCAAGTGTCTTTGTTAGCCACTTTGGGGGACCTTTTTGAGATGGTCTAGACTGCTCATTTGATTGAGTTGGGACTAAATCAAGATTGAGTCTCCCAATTCTATCAATCACTTCACTCAAAGTATCATCTGTGTTGGAGTTTCATGTGGGGGAGAGAGTTCTTCAGAAGGAGATTCCATAGGTTGATCTAGTATAGGAATCCCCCCTTCAAGAAGTGGAATATGATTATCAAATTCTTGAAATGATTTTGCATTTGCGAATCTATCCAAGTGAACAAGTTGCCACTCAACAACTGTTAGCTTTGGATGATTAAAGAGAGATTACATATCTAGATGCAAAAAACTTTTTATTGACTTCATCATAGAGATGGTATGCTTTGGAGGTGTTTGAATACTCTAGGAAGATACACTTACGACTTCTTGCACCAATTTTGTTTCTATGTTCCTTTGGTATCAAGGCATAACAGGTGGAACCAAAGACCCTAAGATGCTTTACCGAAAGGAATGTGTCCATACCACAATTCATAAGGAGTCTTGTTTCTAATAGCATTAGATGGACATCTATTCTTTACATATATAGCACATAGAACTACATCGGCCCAAAACATCAATTTTACATTTTTGAAAAACATCATGGAGCACACCATATTTAAGATTGTCCTATTCATTCTTTTCGCTACTCCGTTATGTTGGGGATTATAAGGCACAATTGTTTGATGTTTGATCCCATGTTGGCAAATATAGTTTTCAAATTCATTTGAAGTGTATTCTTTTCCATTATTAGTGCGAATAGAGCCAATATGAGATTGTGCATCATTTTCAATCCATGTATGAAAGTTCTTGAATGTTTGAAAAGCAT
>APFE030109342.1:0-12490 GCA_000404065.3 Pinus taeda | reverse complement strand
TATGCTATAAGGTGGTACCAAAACCAAAATAATGGCAAGCAATGGATTAGTGCACTATCAATTCCACCAGAAGGTGCTAGTATAAGTTTTATGCATATAATTTCTTTAAAAAAAAGTCTCACTCTTCCAATTTGATGGTTTTTTTCATCTTCGAAACCCATTTAGTTAATCTTGAAAATAAAAGACTCAAAACTTCAGAAGCTGTTTCCAACATGATTTTTATACTTTATTATATATATATTTTTTTTGTAAATTGAGATAAATGTCCTCTAAATGCCAAAAGGTTCAAATTTATTATATATTTAATCATTGTTTACTAGTACTAAAACAATTTCATGATATATACTACAGCTCACAATATGACCAGACAAATGAGAAATAATTAAATGTATGGAATAATTGCCTTTGCCTTGCTGCTATTAGTGCTTCCCTTCCAAATGGCATTGCATCTCTAAAGATGCCTACTCCTTTCACAAGTGGCCAGTGACCACAAAAGTTGCGAAGGAAGTTGAGGGTCCTTTTATCCAAAACTAAAGACACATTGTTTTTCATGGCATTTTATTCAACACTAGAATAAGGGTAAGAGTGTATTCTAATATTTTCACTGGTCTTTATTGACTAAATAAGCTTCCATTTTAAAATCCCAACTCCTTGGAAGGTTCCTCAAATCAGCATTTGTTTCCAACTATCATAAAACTATGATTTCCCAACAATATGACACAATTGAATGGGTCTTTGAAAGAGTTTTAATCATTTGCAAGCTGAGGAAAGCTTGCTTTGCATGCACCAATATGTTTTCTCTTCTTTCATATCACTGTGAGGGGCATAAACTATGAGGCATAAGCATTGTTTTCCTTTAAAGAAGGACCATTGTCCTCCCCCTCATAAATAGTAGCATAATGAAGCGGTTTTTGGCATTCTTGGTTTAGTGTTTTATCTTTTCATGGCCAACAATGGTGTCTTGTCCACATGAGCAATCCTTTCAAACATTGATAAGAAAATAATACAATGCAAGATATAAATAAGAATTAACATAAAATATTCCTTGAAAGAGTTTGATTCAGTTATGTCCCTATCTCTACAGCCAACATCAAACAACTAGTGATAAAAATAGTTAGCATTTATCAACTCAATCATAACATCAATCAGGTTTTGAATCTCTGTCAAGTTGAGATTTAGGACGGGTCTTCTTAAGCTTAGTTCTGCGCTCAACAAAGTGATATCTTCCAGGATTGTCTCCACCAACTCTCATGTTGCCCCATTAATTTTTGTCTGGAAAACATTCTTTAACACCTGAGCTTCAATTTCCACATGTCTAACCCAAGGCATGTTCATAATTTCTGATATTTGAAAGACCATCGTTGATTCGTTTTCTTGCTCCTTGGCATTTTCTTCCATTCATTGTTATTCTATTCAAGTAAGATCACTCAATGGATATTACAAATCTCCATGACCACCTTAATGTACCAATTTTCTAGGTCTCACATGAGTTTTCTGCCTAGATCTTGATTCTCCTTGAGTTGCTTTGTATACATGTGATTTCCTTGCTCTCGGATCACATCTCTCAAGTCAGCATTGTGTATCTTATTGTCCGAACCTAGGGTTTTTATTTGGTGTACTCTGCTCTTGAATTGGTACGTCTGTACTACTCATTATCAATACTATCATGGATTTTTATTCTCAAGTGATATATGCATATTTGTGTGCTCTCAAGTGTCACCTTGATGGATTTTCACTACTAGATCCATGATATTCCATTTCTATCATTGTACTGCCTGGAACAACTCTCATTTTGTTAACTTCACTTTTCTTAATATTGCATGGTTTCTTTTGACGTATTCGCTTAACCCTCAAACTCTTAATCAATTATATGGATACTATTTATCTTATTATTCCCTAATTGGATTGATATATTTCAAATTCTCTACTCTGGAATTCCAATGCACAATCTTAATGCATACAATTCTTGGAAAGAAAGTCTAATTTGAACAATAATGCATATCTCTGGTATCTTCTGGCTTGTGTTGTTGATTCCTTGGAAATATGCCCAGGTTTGTACACTTTGAGTTCGTTATTCTTGTAACTGCCCCATTCTTAGTGTGAAAATTAAGTAACACATGTTGCAGTCTGACTTTTGCAACCATTCTAGATTCGCTTATTTGGAAGATTATGTAGCTCATCATAACTCATAACTATGCATTCTTCTGCCTCAGGGTTATTAATGGCATTTTGTAAGTACTCATTAGTATCTTTGTAACATTCCACATAGGTATGAAAACTAATGCAGTATTTCCTTTGAATAGTAACAGCTTGGGCCTTCTCTGCACAGGTAAAAACTTGGTCAATACAAATGCAGATGCCAGACTGTGTAACGACTCATGCTAATATAGTATTGGCCAGTGCTGGTGTCATAACATTTCTACTGTTGTTGAATAATTCTAATGCTCTGGTCCAATGCAACGCTGCCATTTTCATAACATTTTCATTTATGCTTACTGACCCAAATTTAGGTTGTAGTGATTTTGGAGTGACAATTATCGTTTCTAATACAGACTTACCCAAATTCTTTGGCAGATTCTATGTTAATATGTGTGCAGAGTGATTTGCCTGAATTCCTTGTTGTTTTATTTATTTGAGACAAGGGAGTGTCGTCATCATCTACTTCATTTAGTTCATCACCATTAGATTCAATGTGTACATCTTTATTTTCTATTGACCTACTGCTTTGGTCGTTGGTGGACATCAAAATAATTAGATTTGATTTATCTATGTCTATAAATGCAATATAAAACTCACAACAGAGGTCTGTTAAGAGTCTAGACTGCTGGATATCAACAAACAAAATATATGTCAGATTGAATAAGACTTTAACTGGATATTAAAAAAATTGAATTCGATAAGTTTCTAAGCCTAATTCCATTCAATGACTCATATATTGTAAACATAAACTCAAAGTGATCAACCACTCTCAGGCAGGCTCCCTATTATGGATTTGTCTTTATCCATCATTATCTAGAGAACTTACTTACACAGGGAAAACAGACTGCGTTGGGGTTGGATTTGCAAAGAGTTGATCTTTGTCTTTGATATTCAATCTCTGTTTTACTTGTAATCATCAAAAGGCATGGATAACGAATGAAGGTTGGGCACCTGGTCTACAGATTTCCTCTCTATTTTGTGTATTGATCTCCATTATTGATGTTTGCAACTTTCTCATTCAAATCTCATTCAAATCTGATTAAGTCAATTTTATAAGATTGTGTGGGTCTCTCTCCCCTGGTTTTAATGGAATTTTTATGAATCTGAGCAGTTTTCCTTTACCACAAAGGTTTGTAGCTTAGGACATTTTTCCTTGATATGAGTTTGAGTGACCAGGATAGGACTTTTCCTTTGCCCCTTACAGAAACTAAGAAATGGATTCACTAATTATAACCAATCATTATAGCTAGCACCAAATCTCTGCCTATAGTTTATATATATCTAACCAACATACCATATTTGGACCTGCAGTAGTATAGTTGCTTCGTATAAGTTGTTTTACAGAAAGATGAAAAAAAAAATAGACAGAATTTAAGAGATCAAGCCCTCAATATCAGATTGTCGAATGTTGTGTCACCTTGGGAAGCTTAAATTCATGAATTAATTTATACTTATAGCCTACTTAATTCACCAACGCGGATATTTTTTGGAAATGAATATCTAGGCTATGTTCTCTGTTTCATTCAAGGATCTTTGTCTCTCAATACTGGCCACAAGGCATATGTCTAGAATGCATATCTTAGTGTAAATTACGCTGCAACACTGTTTAAAATTGGTGGGATGCTTTGTCCTCTGAAGTAACCTGCACCCAAAAACTGAACGACAACATGGAGGAAAGTTCTCAATATATCAATCGACGGAAACGATCTAACTTTGTATGATACTAAGTTATCTTCCTTCAAAATCAATTTTGAGGACTCTGATCTAGATTACAAGTCTAGGTGCAAAATTTTCTAAGAGCTTCTCTACTCACTATTACTCGGCATACATGCAAGGATGGGTTTGTTTGTTGGGATGATAAACCCAATGCAAATGTCAGTAGTGGGAAGCCATTACACTCACTCCATCTAAAATAACACAACCTCTGGTCTGTGATATGATCCATAAACTCATTGCAATCTAGTTAACATACAGTTGAGTAACAGCATTGGTTGACTCCTTTTGATGGACTACCGATCAAATAGGCCATGTATGGTTGTACCACTTTTTCAATTAGATGCCAAGATTGTGATAGGAATTCTCATATTTGTTTGTACGGTCTCTTGACTGAAGGAAAGGAAATGGAAAAAGGGATGAGATCTAGTTCTGAACTGTAGAAGCTAATTACGTCAAAGTGACCAAGCATCCTTTACCAACCCAGCTATCAAAACACCACATCACCTATCATGAAGATGTAAGGGTTTCATAGTTGCACTACTCTCTTGTTAATTCAGTAAAAGAGGAATTATTTCTCTGACTCCTTCAGAGGGATCCTAGTACAAATGTTCACATGCTCAGAGAATCACTGTCAGGACATATGAATAATGCACCAACTGGAAATATTTCCATTCATTATTATTTTGTCCAAGCTATTATGTATTCTTGTAGTTGGTAACCTACAAGTTGAGTTTATAACTGATAGAATTTGTTAGAAAATGGAGTAAGTTTACTCAATTAACATGGAACGTGAATATGTTCCAGCTTGTATCAAGGTTTGTAGTCTTATATAGGCATAAAAAGGCAGTTTGTAGACCTAGATGAAACCAATCAACCAGAGGGAGGTTTCCAAGAGTACTAGCACCTAGGTGTTGTGTATGTGCCTAATTGAAACCACGTGTTCAAGTGAGTGACAATTCCAAAACGTTTGAACTGTAGAATCATGAGTTCATCACGACACTATAACTTGAATTGTTCAACAATAGGTTGCTAGCAATCAAACGTGAGGGTGCACAATTTCACATTATTCCATAAATCCTTGAGGAAACCTATGTATTAAAGGAATGATACTATAGTGTGGAGCACCCATACAAAAAAAAAAAACTACCCTTGGGATACTTCTTTCTTTCTTTCATTCTTCCTTTTTTTTGTATACATATACATATATCTCAAGATGTAATTTAGTTGATGGCATACAATCAAGTAAGTGAAGGCATTCCCCTTAACCTTCAACTTTCCCTAATGGACAACCAAGCAGGTTTAACCCAACCATTGACCAACAAGCAAAATTTCCTGGAAAGGTATGTCAAAGGAAACCCTAACCCTGAGGCGGTATTAATTAACCCAGCAGCATTTACTTCAATGGGATCTCATTACTTAATAAACTAGCCAGAAGTTTGCTATGACTCTAGATTAGTATTTGCTGCATGTGACTAGCAAATGCCTAGGTCAACTTTACTGGCACTTTGTAGTATGTAATCTCTCAGAACTCTGACAGTAATCCGGAACACCAAGATGTTACACATGGGGTACAATAGAAAACTCAACCAGTGCACACAAGGTTTATTTCTTGCAAACAATGTTTTTATATCCAACCAACTAATCCACTGGACAGACCAGAACCATAATAGAATTCTAACCCTTATTTGTAATTATCTGTACATGCCAACCAACAATATGGCGAGCTCCGGATCTCTTTCATTATACAAGAGACTGAGGGAAGACACAAGGTATATGGTCACATGCATGAAGCACCCAATGTGACTCAATCCAATCTTAACCATCCTATATGCATATAAGTGCCAAGAGGATAACTGTCACATGTATGCACACTCCTCCTTGGGATCTAAGCCCTCCTCAAGTTGTCATGAAAGCACCCTAGAAGTCCTAGGGATATGCACCCAATCTAAAAATGATAATCCATGCAAAAAAAACAAACTCCGAAATATAAAAGCTAACTCAAGTGATAAATCTGAACAACAATATAATTCTAGAATTGTTCTAAGGTTGATGAATGAATGCATGCGTCCGCTCCATATCTCTCATACATAATTGTTGTGCACCTCATTTATTCCACTAGATCTGCACCCTCATACACACTGCCCTCTCTCTGCTGCTGTGCACAGGAAACAAAACAATGAAGCTGGAGCACCATCACTGCTGGACAAAACTAACTGAGCAACAAAGGTAAAAAAAAATTAATAGGTTTATGGGTAAAGAAGGCTTGTGCCTAAATAGTAGTAAAACCATGGTCTCCACTTTTGATCCCTCCTCAGGCTATTTCATCAACAACACTATAGGTAAGGTTGCTAAAACTGCCATTGCATTTCTAGGGACATAAGCCCTAACCTCCATAGATAACGCTTTTGGAAGTTTTCACTTTTGCGCCCCAAAAACCAATAATGGACTGATCTCAACTTAATCAAGTTTGTGCAAACTGCATTGAGATGGACTTTGCTTCTGGTTTGCCAGAAGACATCATAATAGGGCTTAAAAGTGGCAGACATGACCTGGAAGCAAAAGCTCAAGTATCAGGTGGCCTTAAATTGGACTCACTTGAGTAGTGAGTGAGAATTATTATATATACCAGATTATTTTAGTCTGTTATACATAATTATATATAATTGTATAATGTTATCACTTTTTGGGGTTATTGGTGGATATTAGATACTCTTCTATTTATTAAGAGATGTTTATACTTGGGATCTATTATACCCTTTTATATTTGGTGTATCGAATGTTTATCTTGCTATTTTGGGTTGTCAGGAATTATAGTTTACCTATAATGGATTATTAGTCAATGTAATTATTGGGTGTGCAACTACGCAAGGAAGTTGTAACTCAATGAGATGATGTATGCAAATGATTACAAGCCAAATAAATACAAATAGTTCATGTGGGGATAAGTTCAAGAGGAAAGAGAAACTGTGACAAAGGTCCAAGGAGATAGAAACTCCTCAAATTAAAGAAGGCAGTTTTTTTTTTGGTTGCAAATAAAATAAATTTAACAGCCTTAGCTATATTTGCAAGGATTAAGGGCATAAAAGGCGAAAAAGCAGTTGATGGCACACATGAAGGTTTCATGCAGATGGATGATATACATAGAAAACTACACTGGAGTCATGATTATGAGCAGAGTAGGGTAACCCTTGACAGTTTTAGAGTAGATCTTTGAACTTATATCCACAAATATGAGATTTTTGGCACCATCATATCAGAGGCCCTAACTGAAAACCAAATAGCAACAAGAATGTAGCAATATTCATGCTAACACAAAGTAGACAAGCATTGAAGGTAGCAAATTTTGTATAAGCAAACAACTCAGATATGGAAACACTAAGTTTTGTGACCGGTTCAACAAAATTTTATAGATAGCAGATGTCAAAGAAAAAATGTTAGCAAACAGACATCCCAAAAGAAAACAAAGAAACAATCTTTTTATTAGATACTGAATCATAAATTCCCTTGACCAATAAGGAATTCACATACAAGAAAAGTTCAACAAACATTAGTAGAATTGAAGATGAAGATGTCTCAGAGAGTTTGTGGCTGATCAAGGGTCAAGACATTTACTGTTGTAGACTTAAAATCAAGACTGAAAATGAAGTTGAGAATGTACAAGAGATGCCAGTGAAAATGCAGCTGCAGAAATCACTAATCCAATATGATAGGGGCACAAATAGAAACATGAGACAAAGGAAAATAATTGCATAACTTTGAGATGCCCCAAAAGTGTGACATTGACTGTAAAATGGAGTAAAAGGAGAATGCCATTTGTCCTTGAGCTATGTAAAAGAGCCTCTTGTTTTGAACAGAAAATAATTGTTTACTGGAGAGAGAAGCAATTATGAGTTTAGTAGAAATAAGCCACTAAAATAGGACAACCAAGCAGAAAGCTAAACTTGGAGATATCGAATAGAATAATTTCTGAACTGAAAAACCTGGCTGATAAATTGAGAGACGAATTTGCAAATGAACTTCAGGAAAGAGACACAGTCATTCTTCTTTACAAGAATCTCTAGAGGGAATCTGAGGCAGCATTGGCTTCCATGAAGTGTAAAATGAAGCACATTAAAGCAGAGCTTGAAGCATTGAAGCAAAGACAGTTTGACAAAGATGCGCATGATTCAAGTGTTCGAGAATGTGAGACATCTGAGCATAGGGGTAGAGTAAACTATTTTCTGGAGTTAAGTTCGAGTCCAAAAGAAATTATTATGGACCAGGCTGCAATATCAATTTCTCGTGGGAAAGAGGCTAAGGGTCTGACACAAGGCCAAACTTGATCACAATTACATCAACATACTGTAAAGAATGATCTGAGGAAAGATTACTTGTTGTTTATTGATGGGTTCTTTTCATTAACAGTGCCATTGTCATAACTTATGGCAAGGGTCTGAAGACTAGGGCCAAATTTACAAAAACGCTGAGATTGGTTGTACTAAAACGAAGATGAGATTTTGTTCTTGTCTTTGTTAGTTGCTAAATATGAGACAACATCCACCATAATGACTTTGACTATCAAGTTCAAGTCAGTGAGACGCTTAGAATTGCTTGCAAAATTTTGGTGCTCTTATGTGATGTTCTAAAGAATGGAGAATCTTCACTTCATGGACTATAGGCTAGTGAGTCCTTTGGCAATCACTGAGGGTCGACAGAGAGGTCTTTTTGTTCATACACTTATGGAACACACATTCAAAATCTTGAAGTGCTTGGCAACAAGTAGCAGGAGCGTCCTAAACTTATTACAGTTGGACGACGATTATCAACTACAAATTGGGGAGGTCATGCAGTTCATATGGGGTCTTGTTTAAGGCTCCTATATTATAATGAAATAGAATAAACCAAATGCTAGACCAAAGGATACCATTCAGAAATTGCTTAGTCAACCTGACAAGGTACTAGTTTGGATGCCATTCCTCAATGGTGAAATTGTAGAATGTAATTTCGACAACGAAATGTTATTGCAGAGCCATAGAAACATGCCCACTTTGGGGTTCACAAAGTTGACCCGTGCTTAACCTACTAGGATGATGTTAGAGAGAAAGTGCACACTAGACGAAAAAGCCAACATGCTTGTTGTTGATGGTATCTGCCAACATGGAAGATTACAACAAGCACCTGAGTTCATTGACGACATGTATTCCAAAAAAATTTTTTGCCGAATGCGATCACTTATACCACTTTCATACAAACATTTTGCAAAGAGGACAACATGGTCGACGACCACAAGCTTCTCACTCAGATGAAGCTCTTTGTGGCCAAGGCTAACATTGTTATCTTACACTTCCCTCATCAATGGCTATTGTCAAACGGGGAACTTCGAGCAAGCCGACAGAATGCTAGATGAGATGTTGGTGATGGGCTACATGCCTGATATCTTCACTTGCATGACTCGCATCAGTGCCCTCTACAAACAAGAAGGAAAGGCAAATAGAAGAAGGGTTTTTGCTGAATGTGCTCACTTACAGGACCCTTGTGGACAAGTTTTGCAAGGAAGATACTTTTGTAAAGGCAATGATAGGGCTGAGCTAATTCTCAGGCCCTAGAGAGGTAATGATTTCTATGCCAAAATTGCAAGAAAGAGCATTGTTCTATAGACCTTTGCGTCGACAGAACCTTTATAGTCTCATTGTAGGAAATATTCCAGATTGTAAAATCCACATATATGATGTTGATGTGAAGAAAAGGTCACAATGACTTTGATACAAAGACAAGAGTTCCCCAATTAATAGTACACCTCAAACACATGCTGAAACCATTTTGGAAAGGGCGGCTATTTTGTTTTCTTGAGATAGAAATCTCAGAGAAGGTGAAACTTCTCAGAATAGAGGTATAGTAAACTGTAAAAATCCTCAGGGGCTTAATCTTAACCCTCTGGAAGAGACTCGGGATATCTCAAAATATATCTGTGATACTGAAGAAATTTCTAGTAAATGTTTAAGAGTGAAATCTTCTAGCGCATTTCACATGGAGCAGTTTCTAGATCCGCTTCCTGAAGAGGATGAATTATTCAGAACTCTGGGTTCGAAGGTCAATCAGATTTATCCAAAGCGTGACTGAGAGTTTAAACATATAGATCAGTTGAGGAAGCACTCATTTCATGCACACAAGCTTTCTATGTGCACCTTATGCCTGGAAGGCCGAAAGGTATTTATTTGCGAACAGAAGCTTTATACACGGTCACAGCTAGACTGACATTTATCTAGAGGAGACTCTGAAGTGGATGGCAGGGAGGTTTCATGGGTCATCCAAGTTGTGACTTTTGCAGGAAACGATTTTATGGAGATAATGCACATGTCAAGAGATCATTATACTTGCCACATATGCCAAAGAAGGCACCCTGAGCACTTTGCGTATTATCAGAATTACAGTGATTTAGAGGCACACTTTAGTCAAGAACACTTCCTATGTGAAAATGATGATTGCAGGGCAGGGAAAAAACAAAATGAAAACAACTTAGACTAACACTGACCTTTGTTGTCGGGCTAGGATGAGAAGTTACATATATCAGATTTTTTAAGTGATAACAGTGGCTCCACTTGGGATAGTGTGCTCCTGTAGTACACTAAGAACTTGTATGTCCAGTGCTTTTTCCATTTTATGAAAACATAGATGGAGTTGACAAGCATCCTTTTCCAACTTTATGGGCCTTCACCTCGGGCTCGAGCTTTCTGTTCAGCTTGTCATTTATTTGCAACAAAGAAAGACTGATAAAACGGGTATATACAATGTTGTGAGAAACTTGGCAGAATTTTAATCAATAGTAATGCTTTAGGAACCTGCCATTGACAGGTCCTCCAGCATATGGCTTTCCATCAATCTCCTGCAGAATGTAAGTGTTATTTCCATGAAAAGCAGAAATTTGATATGGCCCTTTCCAAAAAATTTCGAATTTACCATGCTTACCTTTCTCTTCAATTCTAGCTTCCCATTTCAAAACTTTATCATGGATCTGAAATGTAACTTCTTGGATCTTTTTGTCAAATGCTCTCTTGATTCTGTTCTGATTTTGTTGATGACTGTCAAACACCTCATTTCCTTTCTCTTGCAAAGCTATCAGTTGATTTATCCTTCGTTGTAGAGCATTTGGTTCCTCTTCTAATCCTTGAATCAACTTCATTATAGGTACTCCAAGGGATGTTGGAAATATGGCCTCAGCTCCGTATACTAGCTCATATGGTGATGTTCCATGGACCTCTTTGTGCAAATCTGATCAGCCCACAAAGCATACTTCAATTTCAAATGCCAAGCTTTTTTATTTTCTTGTAGCATCTTCTTAATGATTCTTACAAGGCTCTTGTTTGATGATTCAGCCAGACCATTTCCCTGTGGATAATAAGCAGTGGAATGTCCAAGGGAAATGTGATACTGATGACAAGAATTAATCATTCTTTTGGACTTAAAAGATTGAGCATTGTCAGTTATGATCTTCATTGGGCAACCAAATATTGATAATATATTATTTTCTAAGAAAGAAATAATTACTAAATCATCTGCTTGCCTTGTGGGTACTGCTTCTATCCATTTTGTAAAGTAATCGGTGGCTGTGAGAATCCAGCAATGTTGTCCTGATGAAGGAGGATGGATTTCTCCTATAAAATCTAATCCCCATTGCTGGAAAGGTGCTTCAACATATATAGGAACCAAGGGCAGTGGCATAAGCTTTCTCTTTCCTTCAAACACTTGACATTCATGACATGTAGCTATCTTTTTATAGATATCTCTGAACATAGTTGGCCAAAAATAGCCAGCCCTCAAGACCTTGTTTGCAGTGGCTTTCCAATAGTGATGTCCTCCACAATCCCCCTTATGAAACTCATCAATTACTTTATCAACTTCTTCTTCAATGAGGCAGTTTAATAATATTCCTCCTGCATCTTTCCAAAACAAATTTTGGTCATACACAAAATATCTAAGAGATTTCAGTTTGATAAACCGAGCTTTGGATTTTGAAAGATTATCAGGGGCTCTATTATGATAAAAAACAAATGCTACATCCTTGTACCATTCTGACATCAAGAATTTTTCATTTATTTGGACCAATTCCTCTTCATTTTCAGAAATTTCTGAGATCTCTACGCTTACATTAATATCAAGACAGTCCAACTTTTATTGTGTCAGCGATTTAGCTAGGCCTTGACCCTTTACCAACTTTGTGGGTTTGATCTCAATGTCATACTCTAACAATTTTGCTATCCACTTCCCCCTTTTTCCATCTGGATCAACCTATGTAAGAATATCTTTTATAACAACATTTGGAATGTAGGCAACAATGTGAGAGTGAAAAACATAAATTCTGAAATCCTTTACTGCTTTCACCAAGGCATATACTTGCTTCTCTAGGATGTTATATTTCAATTCAGCATTTGCTAATGTCTTGCTAAAGAAGGAAATGGGTTGTTCAGTACCTTGACTTCCTTTTTGCAGTAGAACTCCAGCAATTGTGTCTTCATAAGCGAATGTGAAAGTAAGGAATTCCTTGGTAAAATCTAGGCTGATAAGTATTGGTGCTTGTGTAAGTGCCTTCTTGATCTCT